>JBCAUA010442493.1:0-33057 GCA_038406235.1 Peronia verruculata | reverse complement strand
AAAAATGTGAAAATTTGCATATTTTACATAGTGGAATTTTTAAAAAATAGCAATAAATACATTTTACAGAATATCCAGAAAATGATCAGACAAAATCTTTGTATTGGATGAAAGAATGTTTCTGCAAAATTTGGTGGTTTTGTGACCGATGGTTGATGAGAAATTTGGGTCAAAAAGAAGTGGAAAAATCCAAAATGGCGGCTGTTGTCATGCGTTTCCATGGCAACCATAAAGATTTTTCACAAAAAACTACCCTAAAGTAAATGAGGAACATACTTCCAACACCTTTATAGCATTAAAAGATTGTTCAACTCAAAAATGTGGATTTTGGCTTTCACTGCCGACCTTGGCCTTAATAACTCTGTGTTTTAGGGGAACTTACCTGGTTTTTCCAAATGATTGTTCTGCTTAACAAATCTTAGCGGTATGCTTTATAACGTCATGGCAATAACTCATTTTTCATAAAAATGTGACTTATCTGGTTCTTCCACTGGAGTCTTCAGATACTTTTCACTTAGATAATGTCCCCCATGCAACTATGATACACAATACTGTGAACAGTTCAGAAATAAACTAACTATAGGAGGCAAAACGATGTAAACAATACATTCTGAAACAGTAGCTCAACAACAACAGTTGCATAACACATACAAAAATAATCAGCTTATTTCCTTTTTTTTTTTCAAACCTAACATGGATTATTCTGAATTCATATGAACGAGTGTGTGACATGAATAAGGAGATATCATTGTCCCAAAACATCAGTGATATATAATAACTTTACATTTCCATGCAGGCTCTGTGATTATTTATTTTATTTTCAGAATTCATTCCTATAAAATCACATAAAAAAAGATTTCTTTGAAATGAAATGGATTATGTTTTAAATTTCACACACCTGTTTCATAAGGTTGTCATAATCAATGTACTGTTGCACCTCTTGTAGGGCAGACCCATCAATTACAGAGCAGATCACTGTTGACATATCCCTGACTGTTTGACCAGGCTGTATCTGAGTGGATAATTCTGCTGACAGTCTATCAGGTTGGCTGCACAGATACTCAAGGTGAGATTGGTTGCTGAATACTGCAGACATCTGATTCATATATATAATCAGTATTAGTATAATAACATATATATACATGTATTTCCAAACAAACTATATAAAGCAACATCAGTATGATATTTTGATGGGCTGAAGAGAATCAATGAGAAAAGAAAACAAAATTCAAACAAACAATTGAGAGAAAGAGACAGTGGGCAGCAAGTACATTGAACCCACAAGGTAGAACTGAAGTAAGGAAAAAAAGATGACTTACCAACCAATGCAATAAAATTCTACTTGATATATACAGTACCTCACCTCAGTCATACCTTGATTGAGGGGTCTGACGATATAGTAGTCTTCAGTGTATTCTATTTAAATAGGGTACTGCTGACTGTGAGCTCCTGATTCTTTTAATATATTGAATGCAATCACTGTCATTGTCTTTCTTGATTTTTGAGGAGGTAAAACTTATCCTGAAAAATGTGGACAATAACACTCTTTATATTTTGACAGCTTGCACATGCATACCTTTGCGACATCAAATTCTCCATCTACCCATGCCTGGACAATGTTGTTTCCGGTCCTTATATAAGCTTCTATCAGATTGACCAGTCCATCAGTATTTGCAAACAATGTGGACAAGCTGATGTTACCATCTGCAGAACAGATAAAAGCACACAATTCTGTTAATTGAGATACTTCAATCCTTCTCAATATAATAGAACACAATTCCAAAAACATGATTTTTCCATGGCGTAGATTTTTGTTGCTTTTTTCTACATTACATTCAGATATTAATACTGCTGTACAAATCAAGGGGACAATATAAGTCATCTTTTATCCCAACTGATTCTTTTTCATAGTTGCCCAGGACAAATATGAGCTTATAACTTTCAAACTAGGTTGCAGTATCTGCATTAGGCTTGGTGTCATCTCTTTTGAGGTTGACAGGAAATGACTCGCCATCTCTCTCTGCCCTCCACTTTTCTAGTGCATTCCTCCTAATATATGTAGCACTTCATGTCTCAGTCTCAGTTCAAAGGAGAAGTGTATCTGCAGATTTCTTGTTAAATAATACAACATTATATGAACATTTTTGGGGAAAAAGGGGAAGGTTGTAACAGGGACCAGGGCATGGATTTATTAGGGGTCAAATGTGGGATGTAAAAGCAGGATATTATGGTTTGGTGGACAAATTCTTTTGGTCACTGTGACTTTCAGCGAGCAACAAAACCCAAAACAAAAAAAAATGAACACTTACTACATATAATTATAAAGACATGTCCATAATGCAAGTGGTGGGTGGTATGTGCATGGAGTGAAAAGAGGAAAGGAAAAGGAAAGATGAATAGACAATGGCAATTTTTATAATTATATCCTTTAAAATCTTCAGTGTCAACTAATAACCTATTTGCCAGTACAATCTTTGATTTCATATTACCTCTGATGTCTCGCAGCTTCTGAATGACTGTGCTCATAAACAGATTGGCTGTACTGACAGCCTTTGCTGTATACAGAAGAGTCTCATTGTCCAAGGTGTTAAGTAGCAATGCATTGCCAAAATTCACAGACCTGGAAAATAATTTTATGTCACAAAATTGAACCAATTACATAAAGACTGTATAAATACTTGTAAATCAGAGAATTCACTGAATAATATGTGGATGAAATCCAACGTATGAAATAAGCTGATGAAAATAGAGAATTAAACGAAATATTTTCTATATCATTTTGATTCATCCAACAACAGCTTTGATCTGAAACTTCAAGTTAGTTTGAACATTCATGATCAGTGTTAATAATAATTTCATGGCATAAAATCAGGTTAATGCCATAGTTTATTGCATAAATATAAACAATATTTTTTCAATTTTTAAAGAGATTTTGACTTCCGTTACCAAATGTGATCTCAACAAATTCTTTGAAATTAAACAGAAAGAAAATGTACTAATCTATGAATTGCTCACCAAGCTTTCGAAGATTCTAAAAGCTCTTGAGCAGTCTTCCTCTGGACTTCATATATTAAATCTTTCCATTTTTCTACATCCACAAGGTCATCCAGGGAGCGGGAGCCATTTATATATTGTTCAATGATGGTTTCCATCAGAGAAATAAACTCCTGCATCTCAGTGGCTACTTCAGTGCTGTTGACACTCTTCTTCCCTTGACTGATTTCATTTTCAAGTATTTGCAGCTAAAGATGAAGAAAAATTCAAAACAGTTCAACATGGGTAAAATCATGCATGACCAATTCACATTTTGTTCAATGCTTATAGGATGAAATGCAAATAAATACAATTAAAGATATATGAATGTTGCTTGCAGCATGGGTCTTTGTAAAATATCTATATAATCCTAGTCCTCCAATCATAGAACTATCATGTGACCTTTGTCACAGTTTCATCATGCCTACCTGCTGATATAACTGATAGCCCTTAGCTTGCATCATGACTGTTTGCCATAGAAGTAATGATTGATTCACTGAGCAGGCACTACTTTGGATTTGTTGTAACTTTTCAATTTCATTGTTAGGGGCTTGAATCACAGTCCAGAGTTGATCTCCACATAGAGCTGTGGCTGGGTCTGAGCTTGCAAGTATGCTCTCCAGCTAGTTGAAGGAATACAAGCAATACAATATATTACAAATCTTCTGTTCATGGAGTGTACATCATGCGTAACCACACTAACACAATAATGCAAACTTTGAACTGAATATATATATATATGTATATATAGAGAGAGAGATCTATACATATATTTACATAAATAGCAAAAGCGAAGGATCTTCAATGTTATCTCATTTCTCAGTAAGTTTTCCTTTTGAAGGGCCAAAATATTGCAGAATTCTGTATCTTGGTATCTTGGAAAACATTGAACAATAGGACCATACATTTTTACCCACCCCTTCCATGCTAATGTTTGCATTCAAAATACTGTTGAGAATGGTTGGGTCTGCCAGTAATGGGTTGATGATCTTCCCCACTTCAGTAGTGTTCAGGAGTCCAGCCAGAGTGATTATCTGATCTTCATACAGATATAAACAAAGATGTAGGCTCGGAAAATAGTGAGCTGATATTACATAAATCCTTAAGAGGCAACAGCTTAACATTCCTTTTGTGATACTACATGTACATTTAAACATTAGAGAACTTATTAAATTAGATGTAATAATCAGTCTATTGTAATCAGTTTCAATGCTTTAATCATAATAAACATCATTTCCTCTAAGCACTTTCTGGTTTTAGTAGTGGTGCCAGTCAGCAGATCAAAATGTAGATAATATAACTAGCATGCAAGAGTAAAAAATATAAAGGCAATATGTAATGTTAAGAAACTAAGCTAAGTTCTGCCCATGCAAAGATTCTTCAATTGTCAAATCTTCTCAGCCTTTTGTACAATACTTTAATTTGCTTTATTACCTTTTTGAGACTTCAGGAATGAGTTGAAGGAATGGAGATAAACTCGAACAAACTCTAGAGCCAGTGATATGCTCTTCACTTCTGTCACATTATTCATATCCCTCAGAAGGCTGTTTAGTCTGTCCAGGAAATGATTATGTATAAATGAAACAAAACATCTTTTCTTCATAAAAATGCAAATCATAGTAGGAAAAGTTTTCCTGTGGGGTAATTGCATAGCCCATCTTAAAAACAGCACATTAATTTTACACATAAAATCTTTCCTCATATACTCATTTAAAATCCTGAAAAAAATAATGAAAATGACATTCTTAACAAAAAAAAAATGGGTTTATATCCCAAGAAAAATTAAAGAAGAATTCACCTCAGATTTTACTATACAACTGTAAGATAGCACATGGACTTACATGGAGGTGGCAACATTCACATAGTTTTCAGAGAGTAAACCCTGCAAATTCTGACTTTGACCAGTCAAATCCTCTATAAGACGAGTGGCATTCACTTTCATGATGACTTGTTCAAGGTTTTTGTCTTCAAACACAATGATGTAGTCAGCATTTGTGAGATTTGCTATGTGTCCTATCAGTGATTCTATCTTCTCTGTGAAGTCTTCCACATCAAATGCCACATTGTTCGTGCTCCATGCATTCATGAACTGTGATTAAAAAACACTTGTCAATAACACATATTCAAGCAATTGTGGAAACTGTTCATGAAAGGAAGAAAGTTATTATTAATTTCTCAATGTGCTGAGTCCAATACATATTCAATTGAAATACTGACAGATGCATTAAGTATGCAAACAACAGAAGTGCAGAGAGAAAAAAAGACATTGCAGCACTCTCTCCTGCAAACTTAATATCATAATAATATGATAATATAAGGAGCATTTCACTTTTTGAAGAATTTTGAAGTTTTTTCCAGCCCGTGTTAGCTTATGGTGAAAATAAATGTATTGATAAATTGGCTCATGTACCTCATCTCCCAAGGAGTCTATCCTGAATGATTTGCTGAGTTCTTCTGAGATTTGATTAAAATCAACATGACACAGGGCAGCCAGCACTGACGTAAGGTTTACACTTTCCTGCACTTCAAAAAATTCTTTGAACAATTCTTCTGAACAAAACACCTGTGATAGCTGCACACTGTCAGAGGCTATGCTGATGAATTTGTCCACCTGTTTAAAATAAAGTCATAAATAGGACTATTGTCAATTTTTTCAAAGTTAAATTGTAACAGAATACATCTGAGACAAAATATACTGAGTGCCAGTTTGTCAAATCACTTAGCAGTTTAGAGCTGTTTTTGCCTTTAATTTCTCAATTTTTACTTCCAGTGCAATGTCCAGAAGAAGTATATTTATCCTTTTCTACAAATTTCTTGAAAGCACTCTCTTGAATCAAAGATTAAACCATGAAGATACAATTTGTAGAAATCAATCAAAATTATCAAGCTGTTGATGCTGCATATTCCATCAGGAATGTCCAGAACATTTGCAATAGAATGATATAAATAGTATTTAAATAAAACATTTGAACAAATTTCAGCTAGTCAGTATATTATTTCATCATTTATAAATTCTCAGTTGTGTATGTGCCCACAAAGATGCACAAGAAATATATTCATACTTGATGCATGAAAAAAAATAAACACTTGTATCACAAACCTTTGATGGTCTCAACTGGACAGCAAACATTCCTGTGATAGGATCAGGCTTAATATTCAACACTCCTCTGATAATGCTGACAAATTCTGGAGCATCTGTGAAAAGTGAAGCCAGATCCAGTTGTCCATTCTGAATTTTTACACGTGCCAGCATTTCTTCCAATAATTCAACAACAACATCTGCCACCCTGAAGACACCCATAAAGGGACCAGAGAATGTTGCCTCATCTTCAAAAGACTGTTGCAAAGAAGAGAATGCTGACAACATTTCCCATAATTGTGTGGTGTTGGAGAATTTAGTTTTTAGCATTTGCAATGTTTCATCACTGCTAGCAGTGGGAGGATGCTTAATCACATTTTCCACATTGTCCACAAGGTTGAAAAGTTTGCCAACAATTTCCTTCCAGTCCACAGAATGGCTCTTGTTATCTTCGAGTGCAGTAATCAGTGAGTCTATGTTGAAATTAGCTTTCAAGTTGTCAATGAAGGGTGTCAAATTGTTCTGACAAGCAGCAAAAAAGAGGGCAGATGTATTGAACTGAGCTGGAAAGTGAATAACATCTTGCCATTTGCCATCAGTGCAAAACTCTGATTGGAAGTTATCACTGAAAAAGAGTCCGGCAAAGGCAGTAGTATTATCAATTGTCGCACGAAGTAAGGAATTTAGTGAATCAGAGTCAAGACCTAATGAGTAGAACAAGTCATGTAGGGCAGGAATTGTATTAACAGCATTTCCAAGAGTGATGGTTCCATTCATCAGAGATTTGATGTTTTCATTAACTAGGTCAAGAGCTGCGTTCAACATAATGCCCATCTCTCTAAAGCCTTCCAAAACAAATAGTGGTTCCATCTGAAGAATCAAATTCTTGATTCTGAAAATATAAAATATATTGCAGTAGCTTTAATAATCAGTATCTGACCTGTGCAAGGAAGAAAATGAGATTAGGATGACTATTTAAAAAGTTTGGGTTAATTTTTGTTTCCACCATTTTGAAATAGTTCATATTCAACTAAGCAAAAGCCTGGAAATCCCAGTCGGAGTGTTTGTATCCTGCTGCTAAAAATAGAACACTCACTAATATTTGTTATCGCTCCACCAAAAGATCCATGAACAGTTGTCACCGGTCCCGTGCATTTTTATGATTTTCTATGTCAATGGTAGTCAACAGTTTAGAAAGTTTGTACCCCCTCCTACTAAAATTAGATGGGGATTTCCAGCCGTTCGCTTAGTCAGAACAAATCTATTGTGATCAATTTTTGTGATAGGAAAACAATATCTTGTAATTCATACGAAGAACACAATGTCAAATAAACTTATGTAAATCAGCTAACATATAATTAATGTTTGTTTATTATACAATCATCCTTTTTCCATAAAAAAAAATTCTAGGATACTTTTAAATAGCTTACATATATAAGAAAAATAATTCATAACAAATCTTAAAAATCCTGAAAGCATCAGTCGCCCTAAAAAAGATAAGTTTTGATATAAGCAATGCATATCAAAGCCTTAAAAACACAAATAGCATACCAAAGTTTCAGAGAGAATCAGTTGAATGGTATCTCCCTTTTTTATTTCTCTGTCATACTATCAGACTAAATGCAACAAGAATATAGAATTAGAGTAATGATTGCATCTAACTGAAAAACTTACTGATCTCTTGTTTCCAAATTTCTTGTCAAAGCATCCACATTACTCAGGAAAAGGTTCTCCCAGTAGCTATCATTTACCAAATGATCAGGAATTTCAAAAGTAGGTGGATTCTCCACCCATGCTGATATCAAGACAGTAACTCTGTTCACCTTCTCTTGCAGTTTAGTCCAATCGAGTTTCTCTTCTCCCTGAATCTGCAACGGAATGATAGTCATTGGGATATTAAGCAAATCATCTCAGATTTTTTTTTTTTTCCTTTTTTCATAGTAACAGAGTAAAACCAAAATCAATGTAAGATCCACTACCAGAGAAAATCATATGGAAAATCAATTATACAGAGACTTCTTGTTATCAAGATAAGTTTTTCTTACTTAAACTCTTCAATTATTTTTTATTATTCCTTTCTTCATGAAAAAACATTAAATGAATCATGGAAATATATCAGGAAAACGGATGACATTACTTCTGTCAACATTACACTTACCAAAATAACTAATTTTTTTCCACCAGAGGTTGGTCATACAGCATGAGTCAACCTCTCACTTGAAGCTGATTTATGAACAGAATCTGTAAGTTTCATGGCTTTCTCATGTTTCAGCAAATATCAAATATTTCTTAGCAAATTTATCACATGGCAGTGTAGTATCTGTATAACTCACAGATGATGATGCTCATCATTGGCACCTTTTTTCTATAACCGTAAACCCTTATTTAAATTCCTAAGAATACTGATTACAATTCATACCACATGCTCAATCTTTGTGATGTTGATAAATCCATCCAACTGATTCATGAAATGGGTGAAATCAATATCACAAAAAGCAACTTTTATCTCCACCAAGTTCACATTGGTGCCATCAGGGGCACTTAGATACTTTGAAATTGCTGTAGATGGTTTGCAGAAATCTTCACGAGCTGTCTCATTGGTGAAAAGTGAGAAGAACTGTAATAAAAGAGTTCAGTTATACAATCATAATGACAACCATTTTGACATCTTTGTTTTTAAACACCTATCACTACTCATACATACATTGCAATACTTATAACAAATGATTTAATTATCTTCAGCAGTTCTATAATTTCCTCCCATCCACAGGAAAGAAAGTAATTATCTTTCTGAATCTTGTGAAGAATGTTTAAGCAGGATGAAGAATGCACAGCATTCTATGACAAATATGATAAACCAAAATTGAAAACAAATGGAGGCATTTATAGAACGCTGCTGCAAACAGAAAAGTAGTTGCAAACTTTATCAAAATGACTTTTTCAGGAATTTGAAGTGGGGGTAGAGAGGATGACACCTCACTGCCAAGTGTTTTGGTGAAGGTAACCAATAGGCTCCATGGCAGACATAAGGCTCAGAGGGTTATTAAATATCCTCAATTTGTTCAACTCATCTCACAATCTGTCAGAACTTATCCAACCAAAGGAATCAAAGCTGGAAACAAAACTGTAAGCATATCATGCTAATGCCGATCTATCTCAGCTTCATCTTCAAACCATGAATGAAGAAAATATTAAAAAGAAGACTATGAGACACGTACCTGTGAACTGCGTGGAACTTTTTTCATTTCAATCACTGTATTTGAAAGGATATGATAGTTTCATGAGATATCCAAGTATGTCTACGATTTGTCAGGGAAATGAACCACTCATAAAATATATCTCATGACCAAAAATTAATGTGTCACAAAAAGGTTATTTGAGGTGGTGAGAGAGAAAAAAAAAAGTCAAATAAACTGCTTTATTATTACAATGAACAAAAATTCTCACCTGTTCTGAAGTTTGTGACTCCATTATCACTTCTAGAAGCCCAGGCATCTGAACAAACTTTACAAGCTTCTGCATTTCATTCCAATCACCAAGCAAATCTTCAGTAGCAATGAGAGTCTCTGAAATGGAATTTCACAAACATAGTTTCAAATTTTGATCTATGGTTCCACGCAAGAGTCTGAGACGAACTGCCTATAACTGCGGAGTTTCAAAACAGGCAAGTTTTATGGATATATGATGCATGAATATGAGTTTTTAAAGAAACTACACCATTTCAGTTTCATGATGTTTTGTGATTATTCTTGATGATATGTTCAATAGCAAAAAGCATGCTTTCACCTTAAAACCAAAAAAAGGTGTAGTGGAAAATATTACTGGCCCTCAAGAATATTTGTCTTCACAAGCAGACCATTTTATGGTATTAATGAGCCTGAAATAGAAATGCAGCTCACCATACAAATATATACAAAATAATGCCATATGACTTACTCCTGAAGTGATGAATTTTGAGTTCTTTTCTTTTCTTCTTCTTTTTTTTTTGTTTTGTTTGTTTCTCCTAAGAAAACTTTGACTACTGGTTGCTTGACACACTGGCTTACATGTAATTTTTCTATACACTGACAGACTAAATAATACATGTAATGCTCACTGTTTTCCAAATTTAGCAATGGATCCATGATGCTATCCAGAACAGCCCCTATGTAAATCACTGGTTTCAAGTCCTCTGCAATTGTTAGCTCAGATTCCAAGACACTTGCCACAATCCCAAAGATACCATCAAATGACCTAAAATTAACATTCAATTAAAAATAGTTTTATTTCTTATTTATATTCACAGTCCTAAATGATGATGTTTTCACCTTTAAACACATAATTCAATGAAGAAAATTGCACAGCATACATAAAATACCAATTAACTATCTTTCATTTAATTAGGAATGATGTAAGATGTAACAAAAGAAAACTCACGTCAACACACTATCAATGAGAGAGGGCTCTTCCATCCATTTTCCAATTCTATCAATGATATCAGTCCATATGGATCCATTTAATAGTCGATCATTGATGTCAAGTCCATTGAGATCAATTAATCTTATCAGCTTGTCAACCTTGTCCACAACAGCTGTTAAGTTTGTATGCCCATCAATTGACCCATTAACCTGAAATTATAAAGTGAGGAAAACTTCAAAAGCATATATGGTATATTTATTGCATTTAAGTAAAATTTTGCGGTGTAGTATAATTTTAGTTTCTTAGAACCTGGTAATAAAAATGTGCGAACATTGGATGGTCGGTTTCAATATTTTTCTGTGTCACTTTTAAGTGCCTGAGTTAGCTTCTGTGAACGCACTTCATAAATTAAAACTAGTGCTGTATTACTATTATATCAATCAGGCCAAATAGAAAAAATGTATAGGTTTGTGCTCTCAATCATGATGTCATGTCCCATTTTTGTTCTAAATTGAATTACACATATGACTCATTCCTCAAAAATCTTATCGAAAAATAAAAACATTGGCTGGAAACAGTCAAAATACAATGTGGTTATGCTCCAGGCTTACAATTTTAGCAATATCCTGAGCTGTTTTGTAGTTGGCCAGATCTTTTTCCACATCAGTAAAGTTCAGTTTGCACAATTCATCAACCCATGCCTGCACATCAAAAGTTGACTCAGGGGGCACAGTGAATATCTCTGAGGCACTTGTGGCACAAAATGCTTCAAAGGACAAGAACGAATCTGGATGACGTGAAACCTGTGAAAGAAAATGATGATTAACATAAGCTTCAAAGTGAACTTATTGAGTCCATATCCTCAAAAATCCTCAATTATCCAGGTTGATACAGTTTCTCTACAACGCACTTTGATTATTCAAATACATATATAAATGAATGGGTGCCCAGAAAATATCTTTCCATAAACACAGGCTACTTTTTGCTAATGAGTCTCTTATTAACTTCATAGTTGAGTTTTTGATTTAATTTTGGTTCACAATTGTAGCTAAAACATAAACGAAATGGAGCCATTATATGGAAAACGATTTAGACTGTATTAGCCATTTATTTTATCACTCATGTTTGTTTGTTCATTTGTGTTGGGGATACAGCACATTGGCACATCAGCATGATTTCAGCTATATTGGGCCAAACACGGTAAGACATGTTTACAGATCAAAGAGGAAAGAGAGCAGGACAGAAGACAGAAGCAAGGAGAGAGGGAGGAGATGTTACAACTGGAGGGTCAAGGACAGCATTCCATGGGAGACATCCCACCAATGGCAGGTTTTCACCACCTACAGGTGAGAGCAAAGAACCTACTCATATATCCCAGGCCCCCCATGGGGGGTATCACTCATGTAATTTCTTTACCTTGTGTGGATGTAATACAGCTGTGTAGACTAAAGTTTCAAATAATTCTGGTGCCTGATTAGCCAGTCCAATCAGTGTCTGCAAACTTGGAATGTTGCCAATAGTATCTTCAATTGAGGAGGCTGAATAATGAAGAAGAGTAGATTTCAAATATGAAACTAAAAGATGAAATTGGTTTTCCATTTTTTTTTCTTTGTTCAAATAATTATACAAATGAATAACACTTTCAGTTTGAATGGACATATGTTCATTTAGACCTCAACACAGTAATATTGCACAGCATTGCCCATATATATCACTGTTAAGCCATAATATATACAAAATTACTGCAAATTTTAATGGATTTTCTATCAAATTGAATGATGGAAATAATGAAATTAGTGCCATTTTACATATTTTCAAATTTCATAAGGAGAAAACAATATCTCAAGGGGATGAGATTTTTATTTGATACAATCAAGTAAAGCCCAGTTGCTTTCACCCTGCTAGTGTACATTTTTAGTAAGTAATTCTTCATTCAAATTCATTGGGAACAAAATTCAACATCTATGACTGCCACAGAGACGTATGCCTCATCTTTTTCCCATTCCATTCACAAATGTTACAAATATGTAACACTATGAATGCATTCCAATAAAAAAAAATGGGTTTGCTTACAAATTTGAGGTGCCAATTCATTGTAAAAAAAAAAAAAAAAAGAAAAAGAAAAATAGAATGAGCTTTTTACTAACATACACATATGATTGTATATTTTGTTTTACAAGTATTTTAAATCAAATGAATTTATATCACATCTACCTTCAATGACCTTGTAAATTTCATCTACTAGAACACTGGCAATTGCTATTGCTCTTTCATAGGCATCTCTGATCTCTGGACTAGACTGCAGTACTGGATCAAAGGCAAGATCAATCATCTGAGTGATAGTATGCATGTTTCTGAAAAAGATAATGATGTGTCACAGACCATATAGAATGCACAAAGTGGGCATAAAGCAAAGTTTATATACAATTGTTGCAGTTTTAAACTGTTACTGCATAACAGTCCTGAGATTACCAGATCAATCAAGTGAAGATTCATTTACAGTTTTTCCAAGCATCTGTTCTTATAGTTTTGATTCACAAATATATAAATACCTATCCTGATGCCAAAGTAACTTGCTCTGCGGAGATAGGTGGGACACAGAATCTGCTAAGACTTTGCAATTCCTTTCTCTCTACATAACAATTGAAATCTTATTTTATGGTTAACCTGAGACTTTTTTTCTATTATTTCTATAGAGGAGTCAAATGCAGAGCAACCTCAATATTATAGTCCTGCTTTTAAATTTTAATCATGTAAAGTTTATTCAACATGTGAGGAGAATAAACACAACTATCATAGTAAGGGATGCCTCAGGGATAAACAATAATGTTAATGGCTTTTATAAAATTATGTTTGTAGCCTTTCGATCCTAAGAAATTAGATCATCTCAGCTTTAAGTTCATTCCCAGTTTGATGAGAACAATCTTTGTGAATAAAAATTGGGAATTTCAACATTTGTTTCTGGATAGAGGAATCTCTGTATACTCTTCATCCAATTTTTAACTGCCAAAGGTTTTGTAACATAATTGACGTACATAGAGGACTTCTGAAATCTATTGATTTTCATGTAAATGGTTCTCAAGGAATGAGGCTTTTATAAGAATTGTTCATGCTATGAAAAAGGGAAGTTGTTATACTGAAAAATGAGAAGTTATGTTAAAATGATAACAGTTGAAATGGTGACTAAAAAAAGCACTCACAGATCTGCCTTTGATTATGTAAACATGGACAAAACATTTTTAACTTCAAGCCTCATAAAAAAATATTTCAGACATCTCTAAACACAAACATTATGTTAACATTTGTATTATTGCAACATCATCTATAATACCTATTTTCTTCTGACTGCCTCTCAAGTATAGAGAGAAAAAGAGGGTGCTGTGTTACCTTCACGCACTATACACTGTTGGGACATTTGCATATTAAACCTGCTTTGGAAAATAATAGAAATATGAAGACAGACGACTGAAGGAAGAACAGATGCAGATGAATGAAAGAGCACATAGAAAATAAGAGCCATCTCATCTTTCCTTAATTTTTGATAGCGCATTATAAGTTTGTGTTTTGTTTTGTTTTTCATGACAGTCTTGTGCTCAATTATTAAAAAATAGGTTTATTATTTAAATTGATTTTCATTCCCTCTTTTCTTCTCTATTCTTTGTTCTATCTTGACACGTTTTTTCTCTCTTATTGAAAAGCTCATAACATAACATATACCTGTTATCACCACATTATTTACATCAGTTTCAAGCTCTAGGAAATCCTAAAAAATCTGATACATAACAAATAATATAGGAGCTTACAGAGCTCACAGTTTTTTTAGATTTTTAATTGGTGGCTTCTAGGGGGACTTTCTTAATATTAACTGTCACAGCTTCACTCAGTGCTTTCTCAAATGTTTGTCCTGCTCAGAGAACCATTTTGTAATTCTTATTCTTGTGTAACGTAGTACTCATTGTATCTACATTAACTATTCAGGTATCATCAGATAAGACTTCTATCCCCCATTCAAGCTGACTTAAATAACATCTGGTTGCATCATGTTTGTTCTTGACTAATTGATTACAGGCCCCTTTAATCAAACTCACAAGGTATTTTCAAGTGTTATGTTTGATGACCACTGTTGAACTTTCTTTCCTATTTCTTCCCATACAGTGGTGTTGAAAAGTCTCAAGTCCAGCGTCACCATGCTGAGTGGGTGATCATAGAAGTACTCCAAGGAAGTCAGAAAACAATTTGCTTTTTCGATCACAGCAGTTATGTTGATTGTGCTGGTATCATTTGAATTTGCCTGCAGAGTATTCAAATTTTCATATAAAGAAACATAACTATATGGATGCAATTGCATTGTCAATGCTTAAAAAATAGTTCACATACTTGTTCAACATATTTCAACTTAAACCATAAATCTACATGCCAAATACACGTATGTTTTTGTTTGTTTTTTTTTTTAATGTAATTTGTGTATTTCTTATATTCAAGCCTGGAGAGTAAAGCAAATCCAAAATCATTTTGCATTTTTCTTCCACATGTATGACACATGACTTTTTATTGCTCATATATATGCATACTTTTTATTTACCAGCCAACAGTATACCGTAACTTGGAACCTGTGACATTCTCCTTTTTTCTTGTCAAATATCCACTACCAGGGACTTATATTCAGTCTTTTTTTTTTTTCATTTATCTTGTGCTTACTGCAGTCATAGAAGACAAAGACATTATTATCTTCTTATTTGTGTGATTACAGTGAACAATAAAATTAATATTTTGTAGTGCTTATACATTTCATATTCATTTAATTCCTGATTTAATCAAACAAATAAATTAAAACTTTAGTGTATGCAAAAAAAAAGTTGGTTTCTGTTCACCTTTGGTAAACTTTTCTATGAGGTATACATTTTATATGCTCAGACTAACCATGTTGTACTGGTTCTACTGTATTCTACTGGTCCTAGAGAGCTGAAACTTATACAACTTCTTGAAATAATCTCCTTAGATTTGATGCATAACTGCATCCTTCAAGACCAGGAAACAAAGGATTCCTCAGCAAGTGCACCCTCAATTATTTTGTTGAATGTAAAAGATGCTCCTATGTTGATACTGAATTGTTTCACTCGCATTTGATCTTTAACTAACGGAAACAATAAAAAGTCACAAGGAGCTAGGTCTGGTGAGTGGGGTGGTGGAGAGGAGAGATTTTACATGTTTTCCCTCCAAATAATATTTGCTTTGTGGATACTTGCATTATCATGATAAAGCTTAGGCTTCTAGTGCTTGTCCTTGAATGTTTTTATGCCCAATCATGGAAGGCCTTTCGTAAACAGTTATTGACATATCATAGGCAATAACAGTCCATGTTGTTGTACAGGAATTGTTATAATATGGCCATATTTAACAAAAAAATGCTACCATTATTTTACCAGTGCTGTTAGATTGCTACATGATTTGCCACTTGCTTTCGGGATTTTAATTGTAAACTGACATCTCACTTTCAGTCATGACTTTACACATGGAGTTTGAGTGACTCTCATCATATTTTCTGAGCATGTTTGGGCAAAACTCGACCCTAGCCCTCACTCAACGATGGGGTACCCACAGGGCATAGACCTCCCCTAGCTGTAAGTGTTCATGCAATATTTCTCTCGCAGCAAGTTAAAATGAGACATATGTCGATTTTTCACCATATGGGGTTTTTAGTATCATATGAAAGCTTATTTCACACCCTTTCAGATGGTGAATAAAGTTTTAAGCTAGTTTTATTCTAGCCAGAGATAATATTGCAGCTTAAAGAGATGAGGGGGACCCCGCAGCAATGGCCGAAATTCTCAGAAAATAGAATTTAAAAGAACAGTCGAATGCATAAATCTACATACCTACCTCACAAAAACCCAATTTTAATAAAGAAATACTTATAAATTGAGGGTATGACCAATATTAACTTCTACTGAAATGAATGTACTTTTGATTTCTGGAATTAAAAAATGTCAATGTGTGACCCACCTCATAACATTCAGAGCCAGATTTCTCGGTTCTAGCCCAGCAACTTATGTCTCATTTCGATTGGCCTCAAGACATTTTATAGACAGTTCTTCCTGTATTTCCCTTATTCCCCTGTCTCAATCCACTAACTTTCACACAGCTTCTATGTTTTCATTTGCAATTACAGAAACAAATCCTCCAGTGGAGGGATCTAATTTGGCAGTCGTTTTGCCACATGAAAATTCTTGATACCATTTGTCAACAGTTGAATTGAAAAGGGCAGACTCTCCAAATGCTGCTGTTCTAATCCGTACATTCCACAGCTGTTAAACCCCTTTTGTAATCATGACCATTTTGATGTTCGAAAACAATCTTACCACATCTCACACTTCTGGGGCCACAAAACATGTCATTTTTTTTTTTTTTTAAATTATGAAAAAAAAAAATCCCAATCTTACAAATCATTCAAGCACATTTCTTTTAAATTTCAAGGTGATGGAACCAGTACAAATAGGCAAGCTGAGCCTATAAAGGTGTACCTCATACAATTTATTCTATACAGACAAATTAAGTACATTAAATCTACATCTCAAAAGTTTATACTTACAATATTGTTGATTCGTTCAAATCCTTCATATGATGTTATCTCAGAGATCAAAGTATCAATATCCACAAGACATACTGAAGCAATATAAGCATCCACATCAAAAAGGCTACCAGGAGGTGTTTCTAAGATATCTGACACCTTGATATTACAAAATGCATCCAGTGATTGAAAGGCATCTGACCATCTGGCCGACTGCAGAAAAGAAGAAACAGGTTTGATGATATCTGTGAAGAGTAAACTATTCAAGAAGTGTTCTGAGGGTATTTCCAATCAAACTTTTTGACTCTATAGACATAAGACTAGCTATATTTAAATTGATAACAAGGCTTTTTTTTATTTAATAATGTATATGAGTAAGTAAAGACTGTAAAATAAACAATACATGTACTCCAACAGACCTGTTAAACACAATAATGATGGCAACATAAAGAACATTAACAGTTGCAACAGATAATTCAAAGAACACATGAAGAGAATCAAGATACTATGAAGAAGAAGCGAAAAAAACATACACATTACACACACATTCCCCCCACTAATCAGAGCCCAAAACAATAAACTCTTTCACCAAAAAATTCATTAATCTTCATTTTTTGCATATGTTGTTTCTTGTTTCATATATTAATTTTGATTCTTTTCAGTTCTCTTTAGTTATCCTTACCTTCTCAGGTTTTGTCAGAATTGTGTACATTGCTGTTTCAATCATATCAGGGGCTTCCACTACTAATTTAAGCATGGCTTTCAGAGTTGGAAAGTCACTGAAAGCTTCAGGCAGATTGGCTGTTGAAAGAGATTGATTTCAGTACATTTTCTAATTTGAATACAATTTTTGTTCTTTTATTATAGCTCATAACAAATAAAGTTGATCACTGTGATATTTACCATTTTTCTTAAAGCTTGCAAGTTATCAGAAAGAGAAAACTTCAAAGCTACAGAGCTGCTAGAAAAAAATTATTCCTTTTTTTTTTTTTCTTTAAGATAAAAATTGCTGGGTATGGCTAGCAATTACTTACAGACAGCATCTAAATTTTGATGCCAAGTTACAAAAGGACAAAGACAAATATCAGACATTACTATGCATTTCTGTCACTCTGTTGCCAATGATGTCCAATACAGCATCCATGTAATTAATCCAGCCATCGGTCCATGGAGCATTTTCTACATAAGCAATGAAGCTTTTCAAGATTCGCTGCTGTTCAACTTTCATGAACCTAAAATTGAGATATCATTCAATTTATCAACCATTTTGTTTCTCTGTAGCATATACATGGGATTGTATGCTAATGAATATATGTTATATAGCATTGTCACATCTTTCACACAAGCATTAACTTAAATGTGTGTCTAATGTCCTATAGACATCACAATGTATAGTGAGCTATCACTCAGAGAATATGTAGGGATTGTGCACAAAGTAATCAAACCATTGAACTGATGGTAAAATCTTAAAATTATCAAGGAGTGGATAAATAGCCTCTTGTTTTAGCCAGAAATCTTGTTCATTTATAAACAACATTCCTTATTGTTAAATTATTGGGAAGTTACAAATTAGAGAATAATGAAAGAGATCAATCAATACAATATATCATAAATAGACCTGAAATGTCCACTTAGTGAAACAATATTGTGTTCAGTAGACTGTTTAAAGATACTGTTTCTTCTTACTGACCGGGCAGTCCATTGACATTACAATGAAAACATGTTTACACTTACTCAGCAAAATTACGATACGGCCAAATCCAATCTGAAATGCGGTCATTGACAGTGTCCCAAATGCTGTTGTCAAAGACACGATCATTCATTCCTATTCTTCCTTCCAGTTTAGAAACAAATTTTTCAGCTTTGTCAATAATTGACATCACATTGACATGACCTTCATAGGGACCACTGATCTGTTTTCAAACAAAACATGTAAATTAAATTTTAAAAGTATAGCACAAATTCTCATGAGTTTATCAACCAGTCTCACAAAACTGAGGGAATATAAATTCAGAAGGTGGTTAGTTGCCAATTTTGAATCAAATCAAATACATGGCTTTTTGGTACACATCTTAGTTGTTAAAAATGTTCACAGCACAGTTTTTTTTTTTTTTTAATTTTATTTTATTGTTTTTGTCATAAGTTTGAAAAATTCTGTCATCCATAATACTGATGATTAAATAAAAAGAAACAAAATTTTACTGCTCACATTCTTTGCTGAGTTCCTAAACAACTTTAATCTATGATGCATTGTGTACATTGAATTTTCTCTCATTTTAGTTGTTTTTTCCTGAGATGAGATATGCTCAGAGAATTGTTACTATTAGAGAACCTGTAAATAAAACCTGTTTACTCACCACTCTGTCAATTTCTTTCAGAACAGTGTAATTCTCAAGTTCATCCACCATTTGTGTAATATTGAGGGAGCACAATTGTCTCAACCAGTCATGAAGATCAAAACCAGAATTTGGTGCAACAGCAAGCATCTGAGCTGGGTTATTGGAGCAGAAATCTTCCAAGGATGTCATATAAGCAGCATAGGCAGTAATCTGAAACAAAAAAAAAAGAAAGATGTTTAAGAAATTGTAATTCTCTCAGCTTTCATACTTCTTTTGGCTACATGAAAAACAGAGATGATCAATAATTTCTTAAGATCATTGAAAGTGAATGGGCAACTATAAGATTCAATAATGAAAAACATAACATTTATTAGATATCTTGTACACAACAGAAAACAATTAAGGAAAATCAAAAGAGCCCTCAGCTTCAATTTTACAGTGAAATGTTTATGAATGAAACAGCACTTGATAATACCCTATATTAATTTCATGACAAATTTACATACAATATCTACCAATAAAAATATTCAATAAAAGTATGGTAAGCATTCAACCCCCACCCCCCTCCAAAAAAAAATATTTCCATCGGTTGAAAGGATCATACCTTTTCAGGGTGATATATGCTTGTATACAAAACTGTCTCATACAGCTCAGGAAGTTGGTTCAAAAGATTAGCAAGTAGCTGCAGACTTGGAAGATCATGAAAAGACTCACTGAAACTGTTACCTGAAAAATCAAACAACAACAAAATAAATGTTGGTAAGAAGAGCATTTGATTGAAGCAAAAGCAATTTGTTATTTTCAACAAATTTCTGTTCTTTTCTATATTAGACAAGCAAATTTTATTGATAAATTCCAGGACTACATGTGCAGATAAATCTCCATTTTATCCATATGACACCCATGTTAAAACAGTTGATGAACTCATCAATCTACTCTTCAACACCTGATGTGCTCAATTGTCTTTCTTTCTTTTCTTGTTCTATTACCCGAGCAAAGCAACAGAATCAACCTATTTAAAACCGGTCTGGGATAGCAGTATACACCTCAGCTCCCTTTTTTACTCTCTTGACAAAATAGAATGTAATGAGAATAATTTCAGTGACAAGTCTAATTCGACAAGCTTTTAGTACCAATATTCATTAATTTTCTAATGTAAGTTGGTGGTTGCTTATCATTCTCATGAAACTTTATTTGATACCAGCTCTGAAGGCAATTTAGTGATTTTAATGATTCTTAACTCATTTCACTTGCACTTGCCTTTCTAAGTGATTCATCCCACCTACCAGGCTGCCTTGAATTGACAAGACAAAAATTGTATGTTTAATTATATTGGCTGTTGCTCTGTAATTATGTGTCCAAAAAGTCATTTGGATTCCACTCTGATTAGATATGAAAATATTCATAGCAGAGTGCCATCTACAGCCTATGAGCTACCAGAAATTCTAAACCAGACTATAGGTACATGGCATTCTGAAACAAATATTCTCGTAGCCAGTGTTAAATATGCTTATATAATAATCACTGACTGGCTATCATCTTATTATGTAGGGAACTTGCCACACAAATAAAAATTTTAGCAGAAATGATCTTTCTGCTTCAGTATAGTAATGCAATTATTGAACACTTGGAGAGAAGGCTTCTATCACTTAGCAAATAAACCCTACACAAGCAAGCCCATGAGCAGTATTGAAACTGATGAATTGCAATAACCATTCATTCATTCCTTAGCTTAGACATCATTCACAATTACTTCATTATCATGCTTTTTCTCTGTGGGACATAAAGATGATATAAGTTCTTATGGATCCAATTAACATCATTGCACACACAACTGAGAGGAAGAGATAAATCGTTTAAAATACAAAAATTAACAAGTTCATTTCTCTAACACTTTTCTTAATAATAATGTCTTGAATCTAGTGCTGACAAGAGAATGGTCTCTGTAAAGTTGTTCTATCTTTGTTCTGTTGAACTATAATATTCTTTAAATCCAAATTGAAAATACTCTTATTTATAATCAGTAGCATTTGAAATGCTTTAGATCAAACTTGCACAAAGCACTAACTCATTATGATTGTATGACATAATCATAATATATCTTCATCACAATTCAGATTAGAAAATTACACTTACTGTTGACAGTGACGAGAATCTGGTCCAGGATAATTTCAGATACAGCCATGGCCTTGAAATAAGCATCAGTGATTTCTTGGGATACACCACCAAACATCAGATCAACAACCTCAGCAACAATTCTGGTTATATTGTCTGGGGAGCTGCAAAACCACAAACCAACTAGTTACACTAAGAGAAAAGTGAAACCATGCCTCAATAAACAATGATGATGGTAAACATTGCTGACTTTTACTATTATCAGTCTTTCAAAATCATATGACAAAAAAAAAATATTATTTGGGTTCTTGTGGTTAAGCAGTCTGCAATGTATACATTTTTAGATTATATATGTGTTGATTACAGCATAAAAATTTTGCCCAGAAGCATAATGTAAAACAAAACACTCAATCTTGGATTTGGTTGGATTTCAATATTTGCACTGTGACTGGCAAAGACATTAAACAGTTATAAGCTGTTCATAAATATTTTTTTGTTATGTTCAATTCATAAACTATCTTTGACACACAATCTATGATTCCAGGGTACCTAATGAACTACAAAATTCCAACAGAAATTGACATTTGTGACTATATTGAAATATTTCATGTGATGAGTGTTTCACTGTATGTTTCATGTGATAATATGCACTGTATGTTTCATGTGATAATATGCATATGAAATCAAGTGCGGATTTGCATCAAAGCAAACAACAGGTGAAAATTTGTCATTGCACTAATGTAAATCTGTTTGTGTTGACTTTAGCTTTAAAGAGCACAAATAAATCTTGTTTTGCTTTTTTTTTTTTTTTTTGTTTTTGTTTTCTTTTAGACAACATATTTTTACTTTATCAAAATAACCTACTTTCTTAAAAACACATACTAGCTCTCATTAGGCATGAGACAAAGAAACATAAAAAAATATTAAAGTTCCTGCACCTGTAAATATTCAGACTCTTATCAATCCATGAATCAATGCGTTGAGCCATCTTTGTCCACACTGATTCATTCAAGAGACGACCAAATGGTGTGTCTGACATACTCAATGGATTTTCAACAGAATCTACTGCAGCTTTCAAGACTGATTCAAGTTTTTGTATGATTTCACTGCCATTGACTTTTACTGTTGATGGTTGATTGAACTGTGAGAAGGGAAATGCATGTGTGAAAACAAATTAAGTATTATTGAATAACTGCTCCAGTAACAACAGTGATAAATAAGTCAAACAATATCAGAGTGGACAATTAATTTAAATTAGTATAAAATCAAATAAACACATTTAAAATGCTTTATTTCATTGGATATTATATTCCAGTCATAAAAATTATCTAGAGGTCAAATTGTATATGAAGTACAGACAAAGATCCCATTTCAAACTTGTTAAAAGCTGTAATTCTTAAAATTGTTGCTTTTTCTTTGCAGTGCTTCCAAAATCATCACTGGCAAAACTTTTATGAGACACTTATTTTATTGAAGAGTATCAGTAGACATACTACAAACCTCAGTATGCATTTCAACATTTATATTTCCTGATAATCACTTCCCAGCTTCATTCTGTTATGTAGGGATTAATAATTACCAAGAAAAGGAAATATACTAACAATCATTTCAAGTCTGTCAGAGCCTTGATATTGTCCTAGTTCATCTATCAGAGTTTCAATATCAATTTTGCATGCCTCTGCCACATAGTCAGCCATACTGAAGGTCAGTTCAGGTGGAACAGACATTATATCAGACACTGGAGTGCTACAGAACTGAGTCCAAGACTGTAGCGCCTGTCCCCATCTGGCAGTCTGGAAAATCAAATTCAAATGAAATGTTGAGGTTTACTATTTCAAGCAAGCCATAAATAAAACTGATGGTTATTCATAGGATTTCACTAATTTTAACAAATGTTGTGTGTAGCACATATTATTATTGAAGGTAAAAATCCTCTTACTTCGTTGTAATATTTCACATCTTGTCATCCAAACTTAAGGTTTGACCCAGTTTTGTCGTTACAGGATAAGTGTAGCTGCATCATAATAGGATATTTTCCAATAGCTAACAAGGCTTTTTTCTCAATAAGAGGGTGAGAAATTCCATAGTTAGACATGAAAATATGTAATACATAACAGAAGGACAGAAGAACAGAGATCAAAGGCCTCAAGGTCCACTCAGATCTTCTCAAGTGGTCTGTCGATGAAGCTGGAGAGGAATATCAAAGTCTCTTTGTTCTGCTATTCCTTATTGAATTATAATTAGATACTCCAGCCCACTTGGTCCACTCACTTAGCCTGCTGACATTGACTAGCAAATCAAGCTAGTGAGAGTAGAAATGATCTATAATTTTATATCATTGAAAGCTAAAATAGTCTATGTATCTGTCACATGTCAGTAAGCTCTCTTGTGCTCTTATGCTGTGGTTGCTATAGACTTCTACATGTTTCCTTTATAGTCTCTGGGAATTAGGTGTTGACCCATATGATCACAAGAAGCATCTAAATCCATGTGATCAGGGGAGTGATATCTTTTAGTTACACTGAGATTCTATAACATGAATTAGATACGTCCTCATAGGAAATAGTTTGGTCCATGAAGTTACATTAGGCTACTGATAAATCTGTTGTGAGAATGATCTGTGTGTTGGATGTGACAAAGTTCATATCCCTATGTAATTGACATATATATGTGAGTTCAACCCCTCTTACGAAATACTGTTTCATATATTACATCTTAAGAAGGGGTGGGTTCAGGGGAAGCACATGGTCAACCAGGGGTTACCATACTGGCAAACATTGTGTTCTTATGATTGTGAGTGGAGTCAGCTGAGTCAAAACAAAATGCCCTAAGACTAAGTACTAGCACTGGCCAGATTAACAAGCCAGCAGCCCACTGTGGCAAAGCTTTGCACCTTCTGCCTCAACTGTAGTTCTTGAATTAACAAAAATTACTTTTGTTAACTTTGCAGCTGAGCTCCCTAAAATTACAAATCAAATACCTAATTACCTACTTGAAAGTGTTAAAAATATCCAATCATAGACAATATTTCATCCAAACATGCCCATACAACTTAGGATAGCATAGTTCTGCCAGAATTAATTCCCTTCATAAATTTGTAAAAGTGGGGTATAGGCTTACATCAGTATAGTTTATAAAAAAAAAAAAAAACAAATCTACCGCTTTTTCAAGCAACTCCCACTAGTTTCATTTCTGTTTTCCATCGCATGGAGCATTTGAGGTTAATTGCAGGTCAAGTCAGTGATGACTCAGTCATCACTTGGGCTGCCATGCCTTGACCGAGTGATAACTGAGTTGTCATTTCAGGTAATAAGAGTTAAATAATTTTTTAATTCAGTTTGTGATAGAAAAACATGAACTTCTGACAAACATTGCTTTTACAATTTCCCACTATAGTTGTTCAGTAGCATATTATAGTTAAGAAACAGTGATTGGACATACATACAACAACAGTTCAATCAAATAAATGATCATCAGTCTTTGTTCCTGTATATATACATGTAAAAAGGCAAAACCTTAAACATTGGAGATGCATATTGCAAATACAACTGTCTCATTACCTTCACTGGTTCTGTCAGGACAGTATATAGCAGCGTTTGAATGGCCTCTGGCATAGATTCCAAAAGGTCTAAGATAATTTTGATGTTTGTGTAATTATCCAACCTTGCAAACCCGTCTGAAATGTTCAAAAGCAATTAACACAATCATAATCATTCTGAATGAAAATTAAATTAATTCACTAAAATTATGTCAAGCATTTCTGATGATGATAAAGCATCAGTGGTTCAGCAAAATAATAAGCACCTGACAATGCAATAAATACTTAAGAAACTGTAGAATTTCAGCAAAAAAATTCAGAGTTATCAGCAAATCAACTTTTCCTTTTTTTCTTATGCCTTTCAATCCTGAGAAAGTACGACTGCCTCAACTTCAGGTGGCTGCCTATTTTTGTTGAAAATTTTTTGTGGGTATAAATTTGGAAATTTGCCTTGACAGTAGCACTCTGCCTATTCTTCGTTGATTTTGAACTGGCAAAGGTTCTTTAACATGTGAAACATACACATGGGACCTCAAAAATATCTTCGTCCTTATCCAAGAAGGCTAGACATCAGGCTTCCCTACCCAGAGTAAGCTAGGGGACCACTGAGTCACTGAAAATAAGGCTTTTCAATCTTCATGTCCTTCCATCCCCTGATGGAGGACCCAAAAGTTGATCCTGGCCTCAACCTCACCAACATAAGTTGTTTTCACCATGAAGCAGACGCCAAATCGCATAGCCACTTAGATCCCAGCAAATCAACTACTTCTACTATTTGAGTACAAAATTATCAATATAGAAAATAACAGTTCAATTGTGTTAAAGCTAATTCTCTTCTGGAGGTGAATGACTTAGGGTTTAAAGTGTGTAAATCTGCAAATAAGTTGTTTTTTGAGACCATCAAGAACACAAAATAAGATGTAGACCTATGCTTAAATACTATTTTCATCAAGCCTAATACATAATTAATGTTATAATTCATTGTTTCTATTCTATTTTCTCTTCGGTTGCTTCCATCAAAGTCTCTTGCTTTCACAGTACAATTAATGCAGCTCCTGAATCAACAACTTACTGTTACTTTCTAACAATTGATCTTGCATAATATCCAGTGTTCCATCAATATAGTGAAGAGCATCTTCTGTACCAGGAATTTTCTCTAGCATGGTGACTAGCATTCTACCTGCCAACGATCCCCAGTTTATCGTCATGCTGTGGAATCAGACAATTTATTATCATTCATGCAATTTGTGATTCCTAGCACATGCTGATAGTGTTACACTTATTAGTTACATAAGTTACAACTTTTCATTTTGATGAAAAACCTTAATGACTACATGAACAGAAACTGCCACAGACTTGACAGATTGATATTATTCCATTGTTTTTTCCTTAACAAGACTCATGTGCAAACTTCGGCAGATTTGACAGACTGATTTTGTTTAAGTGATTTGCATTTTTGCCACAGCTATTTGATTGCAGCCACTCAACTACAAGTAATACTCATTGTTGTGTATAAATGATAATTTGGCTGGTTGTTTTTATGTTGAGCCAAATGACTACTTGGGAAATAAGTTAGACTACAGTAGCCTACAATTATCTGGCCCACTCGAAAAAATGTTCACCAAGATAATAAGCAGTTAACAATAATACGTTCCCTTCTTTTTAACTTGATGTTCTAGTCTACTTTTGTGTGGTTCTTGATTATTATCGTTGTTGTAGAAAACACAACATTCATATTTTAGTATGTCATGTGAAATAAAATCCATCATATAAAGCTCTGTTTATGAAAAATCATTTTGGCGAACTCTATCCACATACACATTCCTATACTATTATCTTAAAGGAGGGATGTCTTAGAAGCAGACAACAATAATATTTATCACTGTGACCTGTTCAAAAAGATAAAATAAAACATAAGGTATAGGTTTACTGGGACCATTCCACTTATTTTTCTCCACATCATATCAAATTGAAAGCAATTGTGCTATCAGTGCATGGGCACAAACATAACTATCTTTGGATCTTTGGATCTGAGCCAGTGACTACACACTCTTTGCATCTCTGCAACAATAGTCATCACATTTACATTTGTTCTGTTATTCAAACCTTTGATAGCATCGGACTGAAGAAAATCAGATGGGTCAAGTCTGCTAGGGTGCTACAAAATGGTCCACACGCAAAGCTTGTTTGTATGACATTAAAGCATCTTTTGTCACTTTCCACCAAAGCATCCAAAATTCAGCAACCATGACAAAAAGTAATGCCAAATCAAGCCAGCTATGTGCACTAAGTTGCAAAAATAATTAATCACAGAGCCAAAGACATCAGGCACTGTAAAACATACATTTTTGTCCATTTCAGAGCCACCAGTATGTACATCAATCTCAACAATGACTAAATTAAAAAGTAGAAGAATGGTGCTTATAATCAAATTATATTGTTTTTTGTCTTTTTGGAGTTATCACAAGCAAGTTTGTCAATAAAGTTTTGTGCCCTACTTAATGACATTCTTTCCCAAGAAGCTGATAGTAATTTCAAGATTAATATCTGCTGGATTTGAAAAGGATGCCTTCTTTCATATTCATTATTTTTTTACTTTTTCCCCCCATATTTAGCCTCTCATAACATTTTTCATTCTCCAAACATTAGTAATTACCAAATTTGAGGTTATGTTTTGAGGATCAGAAGATAGAAAACCTGCAAATTATCATCTATACATCTACAAATAACAGGATCTAAAATAAATTATACAATCACTCTCTTTGTCTCCAACCAAAATGGTTATCACTGATGTAAGAAGAATATGGATTAGTAGTCAACCCATTCCTACTCTTTCCTTACAAAAGGTAACTGCCAATTCAATCATCATTAAGTACTCAACTCATGTAATTGGATAAATTTTTTTTATTTTGTTTTTAAAGCCAGCCTATTCATAAAGCAATGTTATTTTATGCTAAAAAAAATAAAATGTGAACATGTAATTCTAATTTGCAAAATCTGTTAGCTTTCCATCTTCATTTAATATGAATGATTTTTGCATATTTCACACACACATGTACATGCACACACACTCACACACAATGAAAAAAAAAAAGAAGTCTCCCAGTGTTAGATCACACAAATTTTCATATGATCATACATGTACATGTTATGGGACCACCTTGATTATTTTGCTTTGAATGGAGATTTTTAGGTTAGTTCCTGTATTTCATTTGCAAGTAACTGACCCCACAGCAGTTGTTTGAATTTTCTGTATTTTTTTTTCATTTATGGCAATTAAATTAACTAAAGGACATGAGGTAAATTATTCTTATTTCTGTATTAATCCATCTTCTAGTCACTTATATTGTTAATAAAATGTTTCTTCAATTAATCTTCAAAATAACATAAGCCAGCTTTAAATACAACTGTTAAAAAACTTACTCTGCAGCTGATGAACTAGTCCATGGCTCTATCCATGAATTCAGTCGGTCCAGTGTTCTTTCCCACACTGACGAATCAAACACTCGGTCACTGATATCAACATCATTCATCAGTTTGTCAATAAGGTTCTGCATTTTTTCTATGACTGACACCAGTGTTGCATTGCTTGCATGTGATCCACTGATCTGTAAAATGAACCCAAAAAGTAAGAACATCCTCAAATGCATTTTCTCTCCAAAATTATACTATGAAAAGCAAATCTTTGGTATCTTCTTATAAAACATAGTTTGGTAAAATGATTGTGAAAAGCATAATATATGCTCTCTGTTTAAACAGATACATTTATATCAACATGTAAACAAAAATAGTCTATGATTGTAAAAATTCTTAGGTACAGAGATGTCCTTACAATCCTGTCAATGTCCTTGGTTAGGCTGTAGTTTACAATTTCTTCTCCCAGTTGTGTGATGTTGATGGTGCACATTTTCACAACCCAGGCCTGATAGTCAAATGTTGAATTTGGTGCAGGCACAAGCATCTGTCCAGCACTTTCACAAAAAGACTCAAATGACACTGTATGCATCACAGTGTGTGATATCTAGGGTGAAAAAAAGAAAACAGTTTGTTATCCCACAGCAAAGTCACATGTATCAGTCATAAAGAATTTATTTCCTTTTGTATGATTTTGGTAATCAAGGATCATTATGGTTTGAAGTTCGTTAATGGCAACATGGACAGAGGCAATGTCTTTCTCTAAATTGTCTATTTATAGATCACTTCACCTTTTCAACCAGCTTTCAACCGTATGCCATTGACAGAAAAAAATTGTACAGTACCAATCATCTTATATGAGGCAGACAGTGAGATATGGAGACTACTATTGCTGGCTGATATAACTAGGACAAATGTAATGAAACCGTCATAATGAGCAAAAATATTTATTCCATTGCTTATCCTATATGACTAGAACTGGTAGATGTGTTCATGTTTTTAGTCTTTTCCTTTACACTAGTAGATCCTATTTATCTGAAGTATGTTGTTATGAATATAAAACAAGATATAAGACTTTGAGAAACATGAAGTTGTAGCACTGGAAATCAATTATTTCAGTATGAATGGAGATACAGAATTGAAATAAGCACCTTATCAGGATAATATAAGCTTGTGTAAAGGAGTGTCTCCAGAAGTTCTGGTAGTTCATTCAAGAGACTGGCTATAGTCTGCAGACTTGGAACATTGCTGAAGGCATCATGAAGGTCATAACCTGAAAAGAGGCAACAAATTTTTAAAGGTGTAGTGAGATCCATACTCTTTTTACAACAAACTGAGAAGACCACATATGATATTAAAGAGATATCACTGAAAGAGAATTTGCTGTGGATCTGAATGTTTGATGCTTTTTTATATTTTATACTACAATTTTTTGTACCTGGCTACAGGAGATTAGATTTAACAGGATTTTCGTACACAATGTGAAATACAGAAATGCACAATCTGCTGAACAGTTTTATCTCTTTATCTCCCCTAAAACAATGGGTGAAACATTTTTGGGCACTACCTTCTAAGTGTGGTACCAGTCTGTTTATACTATGGAAGTCTTGAAAACGGCTCATATTGATAGCTGTGTTCCAATTAAATGATGTATATTGTTAAAATGATTATGATAGTGTTGGTATTGTCTGAGTGTTTGAAAAAGCAAAGAAAACTTTTTTGATTGATTATTTGTCTTGGGCCCAGGGCAAATGAGTTGCAAGTCATGCTGGGTGAGTTCAAGTCAAAGCCGTTTTTGACCGTTTTTTACTATTTTACTATTTGACTATGATACCAAAATATTTATTTTTTCAGATTAAAAATAGCTAAACTGTCATTTTGCAAAAACAACAACAAAAATTGTATCTTAGTTGGAAAGTAGTAAAAAAAACAACCAAAAATGGCTGTATGTCTTCATTGCCTGCCGCGACTTTCGACTCATTTGACCTGGTCGCAAGACATTTATTGTTGTTGTGCTCTTTACTTTAGGGTTAGGATTAGGGTTAGGTTAGAGGTACAACCAGGATTAGGAGTAGGGGTACATTCTCATAGATTTAAATTTGCGAGCATAATCATGCAGTAATTGATATGTGCCATTTTCACGACTTCTGTAGTAGAAAAAGACCAGGACCACACTTAGAGGAAGTGCCAATTTTAGTTTGTGAAAAGTGTATAACTCTTAGTTTCATGCATGATTTCATAACATGCTATGGTCGCTGTCTCATGTACTTACTATCTAGCATATCCTGCAGTTGATCAAGTAGGACATCTGTAACTGCTACAGCCCTTTCAAATATGTCTGTAATATCTCCTGGCATTGATCTCAGGGATGACTCCATTATCTCAGCAATCATCCCAACAATTTTCTCAGGAGAGCTAAAGCTGTAAGACATAAACAGGAAAACCTTAAATAACACTTAATTTACAGAGCCTCCACAATAACAAGTCACAATTTAGTATCCATGCCACAAGATGCTGATAATAGTTCATTTATTTTATCTGAAACTTAGGCTCTTGTTCATTTCTAATTCAGTACAAGTTTATCAAATGATATTGATCTTTGTTTCTGTTTCCTTTGATCTAAAGGGTGATCTGGGAAAACTTTTGGATTCTTTAAGAGCTATTTTTATTCCCTATCATCCTTTTTCCTTTTTTTTTTTTTTTTTTATTAAGATATTTATTCTAAAAAAAAAAATTATTTAAAAAAAAAGAGATCTGATCTTTTCCAGAAATAATACTTACACAATCATGCATACAGACAATACCCACCAATATGCATATAAAGTTTAATTTTTAGGTGTGATTACATGTGGCTTACACAATGACAATTTTCAGTTCTCTCCCCATTTAAAACATTTTTTTTTTCTGTTGTTTTCATCTTGATGACTGATATGTTGATTTTTCTGTGAATGTTCGCCTGGTGCATAAATAGAGTTTGTTATATGTGCAGCAATAAAATGAAGTCAGAAATTAATAATAATGTAATATTAATAATAATGTAATATGTATCAGATAGTGAAACAATAAAAAAAATTAAAAATATTGAACATGACTTTTTGTTCTTCAGTGAATTGGTAAGTGCACTAAGAAGATAAAAACACCTGAAATACTTTATGAGCTGTCCATCATAATAGCGACATCAATCATCTTGTTTTGTTTGACAAAACTCACAAAAGAATGCCTAATGTAATAATTTACTTACTCAAACTCCTGTACAAAAACATTTGACCACTGGTTGATCCGATTACCAACTTCTGTCCACAAGGTTTCATTGAAAAGTCTAGCCAGAAAGATGCCTTCCATGTCAGGAGGAGCTGTGATAAAGTCATACATGGACACGAAGAGCTTGTCAAACTTGTGTCGTACAACCGTAGTGTTGACATTTGAGTGAGTCCCATTGATAATCTTTTGACGAAAATAAATAACAAAAATTCCCCTGTCTTCATTTTGTAATGATGGAATAAACTGATATACTCTGCTTGAAATTCACTGCAGTAGTTTGACATCACATTTAGCAGTGAAGATCAATGCTGAGTGTCAAAAGTTTCAATTTTGTGTTTTAGCAATATTTTCATACTTTGACCTCTCATAATCAATGCAGAATGCATTTCAGGGTTAGAGAATGATTGCAAAGACATAAAATCATAGCTCATCTACAATAACATAAATGAGGAACTGTTTATATTTTTAAAAAATGTGGCTATTTCACATCCCCCTTAAGACTGAATCCTATCAAACTTGATAGTGATACAAAGGCTGACCTCTTTCTTGGTAATTTTCTATGCTCAAAACCACATTAATTCTTCTACTGTCTGGAGAAATTCAGACATTCTCTTCTCCTTTCACAAATCTTGACTTCCATATATAGAGTGATCAGGTGTTTTGTTTGGTTTTGTTCAAACTGCAGCAGCATTGTTAGTACAACTTTCATATTGGCAAGGTGAGGGTCTCAGGTTCCCACCTTTAATGTCAGTGACCCTTCAAGCAGAGAGAGAGAGAGCAAGCAATATGGGTCAGAGCCTAAATTGTGGTTGATTGGACAAAAAGCACTAGCCAGAAAGTAGAGAGAGCTGGAAGAACTGGAATAAAATTATAACTATGTTGTTGGTGAATTCTGAAGGCGACGGATGTGACTTTAATGCAATTAAAGACCAAATTTTTTAAAATTCTGTAAATAAGAATTATTTGAAATTCGCATCGTGGCTACATCAGGCTGAACTAAAGGTTCTGTCATATCTTCTCTTAAATTAAAGAAAAGTCTTTTTTTGTCACTAATTTTTTTTTTGTTCAAAATGTATAAATATATATATAAAATATGGTGGCATTATTAACAAGTTACAAAAAAATATGTAAATACAAAAATATGCCCATCGAGGAAAACATGACAAAGTCTATAGATTATATGAAAGAAAATTTCTCAAAATTTGATAGTACATGTACTACAATTAGGTATTTTGTTCAAAATCACTTGACCTAGTGAACATCGCTCACATGTGGCTTTGTTTACTTGCTCTGCGCATGGCAGACAAATCTG
>JBCAUA010442384.1:0-11146 GCA_038406235.1 Peronia verruculata | reverse complement strand
CTCAGCCCTGTAACTTTTAAAGGGTTCATGCAAAATTGTCTCTTTTTTCCTTCCCTCTCCTTCTCCCCCCCCCCCCCCCGCCACTTTTCCCACAGTTTGGTGATTTGATTTTGAACTTTTCCAAGACGAAAAACTAACAATAGAACGTTGTATTTGTTATTATTTATTATTATTATTATTTTAATTATAAAAACCAACAACTAGATATCTAAATAAGAGAACATTCTCTGAGTTGGATATTAGTCTTTATTCACAGACAAGTGAACAGTGAACGCATACTGGTGTACCTGAGAACACCGCGATACACCATCTTCTTGAAAGAAGTTACTCTGGCTTCAGAATCCCTTTTCCTTGGCTCCGTGCTACACCCTCACGATCTCTTTGCTCCATTTTCTTGGCCGAATGACGCCAGAACCCAACTGTTAACGTCAAATAATATATATATAAAAACAACATCAACAACAAAACCCCCGAAACAGGACAGGGTAGGGCAGGGCATGACCCATAAAGCAAAAAACCCGAGAGAAAACCCTAAAGCGCCGACAGAGTTCCAGTGAAGCGGACGAGAGGGCTGAGACAAAGAGAATGAAGCCAAGATGTCGGAAGACCAGCCAGAGAGAGCCCCCGGTGACAGAAACTCCATAGCCAGGCAGGATATTTTAAGACCGTGCAAAAATAGGGCCTCTGTTTCGTGACGGGTTTCGGCTGACGTCCACCATCACAAGTTGCTTATTTTGTCTCTCCATCTCATTCCCTTTCTCTCTCACTTTTTCACCCTTCCTTCTTTCCACATTCCTTGTCATAATTCCCATATTTTTCGCCGAGTTTCTCTTTCTCATGTAATTTTTGCAAAGACTCTTTTGTTTTGCATGACGAATTCCTTTTCTCCTTATTTCCATAATCTCTTCCTCCCGTTTACTTTTTTTTTTTTTTTTAACCTGTTATTCATTTTTGTCTTTTGACTTTTTCTTCCGTCATATCTCCCCATACTCCTCTCATTCCTTCTTTTTCCTTGCCATTCCTACCTCACGCTGTTCTTTCTTTTCCTTCTTTTCTAACACTCCTGTCCTCTTTCCTCTCGCCTCCCTCTCAAAGCCTGTCCTGTTCCTCTCCCAGTCCTCACTTAGCCCTTGTAAGATCGAGCGTTGGACAGATTCAACTATCATTCTCAAATAAACCCAATTACATCTTGCTGTGCATACGCAATTCTTGACGTCAGGAGAACTACATCGACCCTCTCTTAACGTCTCACCTTTTCCTACCTTTCTTACCCGGCTCCCTCCCTTCTGAATTACACACAAAGGAACCTAATTTTGGAGTTTCTTTCTCTCTTTCCTTTCCTTCACCTGGAGGAATATGAGTGATCCCTTCTAGTCTTTATATATACACTGACTTCTGCAAAGAGGAGCTACTTATTCCTAAAATACATGCTTGTTTCTATCACTGAAATACCAAACTGTCTTGGGTTTAAACAAACATGTGCTCTAAAAGAGTGAAAACTAGAATATTCGTGTTTCAAAGATGTAATCATACAATTTAATGCTATTTGACTTCTCTGTCTTGTGGAGTCGTTCTGGATTTGTTCAGGATTTCATCGTCCCTGCCCCTTCACCCTACCATCATCTTAGGACGCGGAATGTAATAGTTTAGTAATTGTGGTGCTTTGAATGGCATGCTGCAATTCAAAGCCTATAATTTAGATCTAAATTATTAATTTTCAGTTAGGCCTACTGGTAGGTGTATAGTCTGTTGAAAATATGATAACACCATCAAATAGGAGTGGCATTCTCAACAACAACAACAACAAAACAACAACAACAACAACGAACGACAAAAACAATCAGACAGTAAACAAAGAACAAGACATTTGTTAATTAGCATTTCTTAAAAAAAAATTTAAAAAATAACAGTTTTTCATCATTTCAATCTCGCCTGCTTGAAACAATACACACGCCCTGAGTTAATTAACCAAAGCGCAAGAGACAACAGTAATTTTTCTGCAGTGGTCATATTCAACACCTTCTTTCTTTTCCCATCCCGTTCTTTTCTTCCCATTCTTTGTTCCCGTCGATATACTTAGTGTTTGTCCCTTATAGCTGTCTCTGGCTTGTAGTTTTGCTATCTTTATATCGGGATGTCCCTCTAGCCTATGTCTTTCACTCTGTTTGACGGCCCAGATATACAGAAAACAAATCGACATTACTGCCTTCTACGGCCCAGATACACAGAAAACAAATCAAAATTACTGTCTTCTGCACATTTACTTTACACGTACCAAATCCAACCAAAAATCGCCTGACGCTTTTTCACCAATCACTGACAGCAACTAATTCCTATGCTGCCCAGTTCGGAAATGGCGCATCTCTGCTTCAAATGGGCGCGCCCCCCAGGCAATCCTTGCTAAAACATTAACTCTGAACGAATGAACGAACGTGCCAAAGTCCGATGCTTTCGTCAAAACAAAGAAAGAACGAATAGCAGAATGACACCATTCAACAAAGCTTTAGACTCTTGATTTAATACAAGAAAGTTCCGTTCTGTTGTGTCTTTCAACCGCATGGAGGCGCGGTTATCTCGTATATAACAAAGAATAAGCAGTTTGACCCTTTATATACATGTACATTTCCTAGCTTGGTTGTGATAAGAGTTAAAAATCAACAATTTCTTTAGACGTCTCCTGACAGAGCTACAGCAAAAACCACCTTGCCGGCAGATCGAACTCCAGGCAGGAGCAAACGACCCGGTTCAGGTTGTGCACCCAGAGGTGTAAATTATTTTGTCAGCTCTTCCGTCCTCCTATCCTCCCATCTTCTCTGTCGATGTAATTCTCTACTGCAATGTGATGTGCACCCTGCTTTTTCATCCCCCCCCCTATCTCCTTGGATCCAGTCTCGCAGCGTCAAGCAGGTAGTTTGAGGCGCAATGGAAGATGTTTGATCTATGTTTCAAGATTCCAGACTAAGGCGGAAATTCAGAAATCGGTATGTCTTTAAAATATATAATTAGCATCAAAGGTAGCCGGCCTTTGGGGAAACCCTTCTAATAACGCTCCGCATATACATCTGAATGATCGGTGCTGCATTACAAAGACGAGAGAAGAAGAGAGAGGGAACCGACCTGAGGCAACGTCGGATCAGTATTTGTTTCTTATATGTATAAAATATCTATCAATCTGTATCATGAAATTGTGAATGAATCTATGCCCATAAATTCGAAACTATCCCCCCCCCCTCCCCTAACCAAGTCTGTGGGGGGTGATTTGCAATATTCACCGAAGTCCCTACAAGAAGACCGCGTAAAATCACCAAATATTCCTTCTGTTGTAAAGCTGCAATTATAATTTTATCCTTGTTTCATGAAGCAGACCTACTGTAATAACCACATGGAAACCCTCAACAGTTTCAGTGAAAATCAAGTCTCCCTATTTCTGCCCTGCCATGTATTGGCGTAATATTGCTAAAATTTAGCTGAGACTGACAAACAATAATAATTACACATGCCTTCTACAGAGAAATGATAGGTCCCGCGCCACACCAACTTCAAGACTCCATTAAAGCGAACACAAGCACTATCTTGATATAGTCTGCTTCTGCCCAGAAAAGCGCAGAGCGGCTAGATAATCTGTTGAATTATGCACCAAGTGACAGCTATGAAGTTCTATATCGGGAGCGACAGTTTTAACTGGAATGGATATAATATCTGATCTTAACCAGGACCTGGATCCAGCCGCCATTGCAACATATATCTGGCTCGACCATTGATCCCGCACTAAGCTCCTATCCCACATAGTGTGTGCTCTGCGCTCGATATCATCACCGGAGCTCAGCCTTTTTCCTTCTTTTTCTGCTTTAATGCTGGCAAATCTATCTCCAGTAGCGAGAGTTAGCGGCTGCTACAGTAGATCTGGACTGGGTGTTGTATGTCAGTGAGCTCTGGCAGTATCGCAGCCTTATCAGGCCAGGCCAGAATGCACATTTATTTATTTAAGCTTACTGGCAAATATTCAATTAAATGAGGATCAAAATGTACACTGAATCCGCGGACATGTATTTCGTTATATCGGCGCACCAGACGACCTTTTTGCCATGACTGACAAGCAGTTAAGTGGCGATTTGATCTTCTGAGATCTCCCCTATTTGACAGGGTGGACTTTCGAAGTAACCACTGTCAAACAAACTCCTGTCATTCACAAAACGTTCTATGTACATTTCTCAACGTGCAACATATGCAGGGAAGTAAAAGGAAACGCAGGCCGAAAATTGCAAAATCTTTTATTCTATGCCAGTGTTTATGAATCCAATACAAGGCACAAATACCATTCTGAGTATCTATCTCAATGTCTTCGGATCGCATTCAGCATATTATATGCCGACCCTTGTGGCCGCAATAAAGATGTAAATAGATAGAAACTGAGCCGTTTTGTAAAACAACTATTCAGCTCTCCTTCTGTGTTCTATTCGGCCTGTCAACCTTTTCTCTTTCCTTTTTTGCCATTCATCCGCGATCACTCCATCACCCTCGCCTACAACACTGTGTGATACATCATACAATAAACATGCAATGCACACTTTGCAAACGCGCACGTTCGATCTTACTATCACAAATGCATCTATCCATAAGTCACAAATACCACTCTAAATCCTTTCATCTCCTCCCTCTACACCAAAGATAGTAGAGTAAATCTTTGTCTACACTATTTCTTTATTCTCCACTCTTCTCCCCCCCCCCTCCCCCTCCAACACACACAAATTCATTATCTCCACTGTCCTCTTTCCACTCCCTACACGCCTGCCAATACTTCATCTGGCTTCAGGATATTACTCTTGGCAAAGCCATCTCCAGCACGGCTGTTATCAGTTAGCAAAAAAAACGCTCGCCCGGGGCCAGACCGAAGCCCTTGCATGCATCATCCGCTCAGCCTGAACGCGCGGTTTCCCAGAGCTAGGGGATCTGCACGTCTCCCTGTCCTGTCTCCCTTCCCAAACCACCCGGCTCTCTATATATTCTATCTCCCTCATCCCGTTCCTCTCCCACCCCTTTCTTTCCACCATGCATACACATTAAGTTCCCTGGAGACCCTCAATCTCCGGCCAAGTTTCAAGCGGCAGCCGTTCAACTTCTCCTTCTCTTCTGGCAATATTATATGACTTTTTCAGGCGCCTATCCAATCCCCGCCCCTGCCCATAGCGCCAGAAAACCCACGGGAATGGAAGCCATCCAAAACTGAGGGACATGATGCATGAAACCCCTCTCTCTCTTTCTCTCTCTCCCTCACACAAACGTAGCGCCCTCAACCCGCTTCTCTCTCTCTTTCTTTCTCTTTCAGCCACTCACTCACTCCCCAGATACAATGAAGGAGAAAAGACATATATATTTCTTCACTGTCCACACTTACAGCTCACACCGAGCACATAGTGCTTTCATATTCAGTGCATTTCATCTAAGATCTCTGCCCAGCTTACCTACCATCTGGAGTAGACTGTCCAGTATTTACGCACAAGACAGTGCACTGCCGCCACTGCAGTTATATCAAGAGTGTGGCAGTGTGACTCACTCAGAATTCAAAATGTCCGAACTGTGCCTAAGACAAAACTCAAGTCATTTGAAACATAAGTTACTTGTTTACCTATTTTGTTCCCTATCTTTACTAAAGACTCTGCACAATTTTAAATATATTAACCCAATCCACCAGTGACCGCATTTGTGTTGATATGTTGTTCCATTACATCAGGCAGCCAATCATTCCAAACCGCGTGTACGTGACGTACCAAGTTTACCACAAAGAAGGTCTCCATCTCATTATGGCAATTGGGAAGCAATGTAGTGCATGATTAGAGACAAATTCCATCTGAAAGCTTAATCGAGCGGGAATTTTAATCCTGAATCGGTGCTAATTTTAACTCTCTGAATCTGCAGGAAATATATGCTATCTGTTAGTTCTAATACGAATGCAAAAGGCTTTAAGAAAGTGAAATAGTAGCTATATAGAAGGTGAATGTAACAGAGGGAACAACAGTAACAACAACAGCAAATTACTCGAAGGAAGAGGGCGAGCGAGCCACAATTTGCGTAAGTGCTAAGATTGTGCGACAATACAGTTTTACTGACCGATTCGAGAACTGTGTAACTGATGGACGACTCTTAAAAACGTATTGCAGTTCTTAAAAAAGAAAAAAAAAAAGAAGGAAAAAAATGTCTATGGTAATAATTTACTATGAAATACACAATTTATCAATCAAAGGACAGAATCCCTCACTTTAAATGGGTTAAATTCGGGTAGATATTCCATTTCGATAGTTCTTGCAAAAGACCACCACCCCTGTAATTTATCCGCGTACCCGGGATCGGCACGGAGAGGGGAATTGCAAGATCGATACCTGTAATGACAGTATTTTGGACTCATTTTTCCAAGCGCGCAGGAATAATTAAAAAGAGCCGAGGCCTGAGTGCAGCAGCAAAGCCTTTACTTCACGATTCCCGCTCAAGTCCAGCGCGCTACTAAACAGCAAGATTTCTAGTCGTATTAATAAGTGCTTGGATTGCTGGTACATCAGTTCTAACGGTCCAAAATTACAGACTCGTGCTGAAAATGGCTGTGCATTTCAACTTTCGCAGGTTTAAAAAAAATAAAAAAAATATCACGAACAAGCCGGTCTGGGGAAAAAAAAAAAAAAAACACTGCGGGCCATTAGCAATTTCTGAATCCTGTGCAAATCAGACGAAACACCAAATGCATGAAATTATTAAAGAAAGCATGTGGATAAGAGTCCACTAATGGCAGTTTGCAAAGTGAAAGTTTTGTGTTTTGAGAACTGTGCAATACATGAGCTGGCTGGGCGAAGGGCGGGGCCAGCGGAATGAATGACAGCTCACAATGACATCCTGTGTTTGAGAACTCCGTGCAGATCGGGCGTGCATCTTGACTCGATGCCAACCAAATAATGTAGATTCGTATACAAATAGAACCCTTTGCCCTTTTACCTACTGTAGAGCAACTTACTCAGTTCATATTCGGTGTAGTATTTTATTTTCCCGTCTTTACCAACTACATGGACATACTAGCTGGGTAGCCCACGGCCTCCGTGGGAGGTTTTTTTAAAATATATAGTCCTGCGACTAATTTTTTTTGGGCCAGCATGCGCACCTCGATGCTGACATTTTGGTTCATTAAACTGAATATTATTCAAAGAAAACGTGTTTTGAACGCTTCATGAGTCCCGCATGCAAGTGATGGCGTACAAAATGAATGATAGTTCGCATTAAAAAACTACATTAATTTAAAACAACTCTGTAAAATCAATCAAAATAAAGAGTAGCCTGTAACACAGTTGGGTATCAGTTGCCCACGTCTGTAATTTTATTTGAATTTTAAATGCCTGGCGATTCCGACTTTATAGGACCAGAAGATAAGTGCCACGCCCCTTGATGGCTCTTATTCTAGAGATTTTTCCTTTACCTTTCAATAGCTAACATTCGACCAAGCAAAAACCTGGAAATCCCCGGCGGAGTGTTTGTACCCATCTGCCAAAATTAAAAAAAAACTGACTGATGTTTGTTACCGTTCCACCACTAGATCCGAGAACAACTGTCACCAGTCCCGTGCATCCTATACGTTTTTCTATTTCAGAGGGAGTGGAGTGTTTGTACCCACTTACTAAAAATTAGACTGGGATTTCCAGCCTTTCGCTTGGTCAGAATAAATCTATTACATAAATGGTGACAATTAACGAAATAGGCAGGAATAGCAAGATTAACAACGACGATGATGACAACAAGAATAACAGTAATAATAACGACTGATAAGAAAGAAAAAAAAAAAAAAAGGAACACGGTCCTAGTAGCTCTTCGCTTTGTTTTATTTACCGCAGCTGAATGAATGAAAAACAGTCTATTTCGCAAGATACAAATAAAAAGTCACGTTAATGATATGAAAGGGATCGGCTGAGAGGACGCGAAGGAAAACAAGAAAAAAGATATGCAAAAACAAAGCATCCGATTTCTGAAACAGAAATCGCCCCCCCCCCCCAACCCATCACCTCAATCTTTCGTTCATGCTTATTTGTGTCCCCTGCAAAAGCATCAAAGTTTTTAAGATTCACCAAACTCTCAAGCATTTGATTCAGCACGTTAGTCGGACCAGAGAAAGAGAAAGAGAGAGAGGGAGAGAGAGAGAGAGAGAGAGAGAGAGAGAAAGAGAGAAAGAAAGAGAGAAAGAAAGAGAGAAAGAAAGAGAAAGAGAGACAGGAGAGGTATTGGTAGGGGGAACACGATACAGGAATGTCAATGTCTCTACATGAAAAAGTAGGAAAGTTCATGGCTTAAGCAACACATAAAACCGAAGTACGTTAATGGTAAATAATAGTGGATTTGGGACCAAAAGAGAAATTACTGACAGCCAAAAAGGAGGAAATCCTGCTAAATAACACTGTTTAATTAATTTTAGACCGAATGGCGGGAGCGTGAATGTCGATGAGAAAGAGACATACAGGCAGAGAGAGAGAGAGAGAGAGAGAGAGAGAGAGAAAGAGAGAGAGAGAGGGCAGACAAAGAGAGGGAGTTAAAAAAAAAAAAAGAGCAAAGACCTCGGCGATATTATATAGTTTTGTGTTTGAGACGGACGGAAGGAAGGCAGGAGGGTGAAAGAAAGAGACTGTGGAGAGAGAGAGAGCAAGGGAAAGAGAGGTACGATGATTACTGGACTTGAGATCACTGCGATCTTTTTCCCGCCGATTTGTTGCTCAGCCAACAGCAACCCATCGTTACGACAACATGCCTACATTGTTAACCTGAGTATACGTCATGCTGACTGGGTTATACGAGGATCTACTTGAATGCAATGTCCTTTTTCTCTCTATCATCTTTCATTCCCCTCTTTAACGCCGCTTCCCTCCATCTTCTTCTCGATCGTTCCATGCCTTTCACAGGCCCCCCTCCCTCCCCTCAGCTGCTCCATTCCATGCTTTCTTTCTTCTCAGGCCTGCAGGTCCTTGACTTTCCTTGCCGTTCTTCTGCCATTATCTTTCATCGTCCTCTGCATCATTCCCATCATCGTCCTCGACTCCCCTTGGGAGGATTGTGCTCTTTCTTTCATTCATTTTCCCTGGTCTCTTTCCCGCCTCTAACGTCTTCCATTTCAACAGAGGCACTGTTGTATTCTTTTCTTCTTTACCACCACACCATCTTTCTTCCAGAACTCCGAGCAAATTTTCACTCTTTCCTTTTCACAGTTCGTCGTTTCCCTAGCTTTCTCTTCCTCTCTTCTACTAACTGTCTGTTTTTTTTTTGTGTGTGTGTGTGTGTGCACTCTTTCAATCAGTCTGCCAACAACATCCTGTGCCTTGACAGACCCATCCCTCCCCTCCTCCTGTCTTCCCCAAATCTTTTTCCTTCCTTCTCATTCAAAGTCAGTGTCTCTTTCTATCTGTTTTTCTTTCATTTATTTCTTTTCTAGCCTAACCTCTCATTTTTCCTCACTTACTCTTTGTTCCCTTCTCATTGCAATCCAGCCTCTCTCCTTTTTCTTTTTTGTTTCCTCGCCTTTTCTCTCTCTCTCTCTCTCTCTCTTTCTCGAATTCAGTCTAATCCCGGAATCTTTTTTGTTTCTTTCTCCATCTCTCTATCAATCGACCTGGTTACACCCACCTCCCACTGCAAGGGTCTTGTCCTGGCCTGGCCTGGCCTGAATGCACGCCAAGAGCAGCATTGATTATGTCACTGCGCTATGCCTGCCTTGCTCCTGCCTGCCACCATGTGCGAGCGTGCGTCCGTCCGCGCGCCTGAGCGTTTTCTAAGTCGCTGAATGTGGGTGCGTGTGCATGAGTGAGTGTTTATGTGGGTGAGCACTCATTTCCGTCCTCGTTCTACAAACCCCCTCCCCCTTCCTCTCCCTCACCCCACTTATATTCTATGTTCAAGTCGTGGGTCGCACAAACTGTCTCTGTATGCTTACGAATTATACGTGTTTGTATACCTAAATGCTGCATCACGCTCAACCGACGTCTAATTGGGGGTTGGGGGGGGGGGCATGTGCATATACGCACAATATTATAACCAAAACGGCTTTCTAAAAAAAAAAAAACAGAGCGTTAAAATGACGGGTGGTCGCTAAAGATACTAGGATCTTGACCTATAGGTCTATACTATGCTATGTGTAGATGTAAGAACATGTATGCGAGCGAACGGCTATGACTGTAAATTCGTGTTCCACAATCGATAATTATTGCCCCAGATATGTCGGTATAATTGTGTGCTCGCGCGTGACTCTGTGTACACGTGCAGCGCGCGCGCAGCCGCTCCATTTATCAATGAAATGCAAGCGCACGCATAGTGTGTACCGCATGTAAAGGATGTGAGGGGAAGGATAAAGAGGAGGTGGGGTGGGCGGAGGGGGGAAGGAGAAGGCCAAGGACAAAGATAGTACTGTACATGTACTGTCTTTGAACGAGCTAAAGGAGACACGGTAGCACACGATCCGATAGGAGCCAGATAGATAGACAGAAAGCTAGAACGGCTGTGTAAAACTTGGGGAAACAGGAAACAGAAAACAGACAGTTCTTCTCCTGGTGCATTTTTTTTTTTTAAGTTACACATGCCGACTTTCAATCGTAAGAAAACAGGATCGACTATGCCGGTTTTAAACTTCGTGAGAAGAAATTTGGGGGTAGAAATTTTGTAATTTGGAAATTTGGCTCGGACAGCGGCGTTTCCGCAAACTCTTTGTCTGACTTCTAACTGCCAAAGCTTCTTTGACATGGTTGTTCAATGTGTGCGCGGAAGCTGCGGAATATATTTGCCATTACTCCAGAAGGTTAGACGTCGGACTTCCCTAACCAGGGAGCCACAGGACAAGCGAGTCACCGAATTAAAAAAAAGGCAAGCAGGTTCCAAATCTTTCCCATCTTCCCGGCAGGATTCGACACCCGCGACATTTGGCTGTCGCCGAAGAGCAGACCCTTCGGCCACAAAAGCCCCCCCCCCTCCCTCACCCCCTTGCCCCAGCACACACACACACAAGCCCCCCCCCCCCCCTTTCCGCCCTTGGAGAACAAGAGAGTGGCAGTTGACTATTATAGGAGAGATGGCACAAGGGACAGGGTGAGACGTCATGAACTTGGGGGGAAGGGGGGGGTGTAGGCAGTGGTGAAGG
>JBCAUA010442274.1:0-17663 GCA_038406235.1 Peronia verruculata | reverse complement strand
ATGTGTTATTGTAAAGCGCCTTGGGGCTTTGCATAGGCGCTTAATAAATGTACTATATTATTATTATTATTATTATTTATTATTATTATTATTATTATTCAAAATAATAATAATAATATTTACGTTGGACTTCTGAACGTACGTAATATAATATTTTGTTCAGTATCATTCTCATCATCATCTTTAGTGTCATCATTTTATTTTAAAAAATGCTTTAAATATAAGATGACTACATCACATCATCATTTTATACAAATGTCTTAAGATATAAGACGACTAAATTATATCATCATTTTACAGAAAAAAAAATCTTAAAATATAGTACGACTAAACTTTTTCATCATTTTATACACATGTCTTAAAATACGACTACATCGTATCATTTCATAAAAATGACTGGAAATATAAGACCACTACATCATAGATATCATCATTTGTATATAAATGTCTTTAAATCTACGATATGATCCGTCCACCGATAACTAACTAAATACATTAAAAGAAACAAATGATGATCTGGAAAACCAATAAGCTAAAACTTAGATAAATTGATGAGACTAGTCAAGTTTTTTTAACCGAATTTGTTCATCATTCTCATAATCATCATTTTATAGAAGTGTCTTTTATAATATAATAATAATTATTATTATAAGAATAATTTTTTTTTTTAAATCAAAAATAAAAAAATGTAAAAAAACATACATATATGTATTTAAAAAAAAACAAACAAACGCAAAAACGGCTAGCGGCATTTAGATATTTTATAAAATGAGAAAAATATACACAAATGTCTAAATAAAAGGAAATGCAAACAAAAATTAGAAAGTAACAAATAAATAAAAATTAAAAAATAAAGAAAAAATATATAAAGAAAAAAAAAATTCCTGAAAAAAAAAAAAAATCAGAATTTTCGAACCTAGTGGGTTCTTCTTGAGGGAGGGTAAAGAAAAGAAAAACGCCTAAGGCGTACAACTGTTATCTTTTATATCTTCTAACTATGGGGAGTGTGAGCATAGTTGGCAGAAATGGATCATAGTCAAGACATTACCCATTGTCCAGCAACTGATTATGAAAATTATTATAAACAAACAACAAAATATTTATTGGGCGTAGTTGAAAAAGGTGAAGAAATGCTGATCATTGATTTTCCTAAAAGCTAGTCCTCGAACCCATAGGAGTCCTCGGCAGGATAATCGTCAATGTATCTTGTAATAGTGTCACCAAATCTGAACGGTTTACCATCAACTATTCAGTAAGTCCGTCCTCCATCTTTAGTCTATGTCCATTGTTGGACTTAAATCAGTTCTGTGCCACAGATTTAACAGCTTAAAGATCTATTCAGACACTAGATCTGAGTACCCTTGCTCAGTCAACAAAAACAGAAACTCTTAAGGTAATGACATAACTTCCTTCAGCAGGCCCGGCCTATGATACCAACACAAGAAAGACAATAATTATAATATTAAAAGTGTAGATTCTCTTCAGAATAAAGAGTTCATTTCTGTTATTAGCCGTTCCAATTTCTGCTGATTTCATGACATTGCCGAGAACTATGCAATTTCAACGAATTGCTAAAAGGTAATGAATAAACTCAGTTCCATTGAAACTGCAGTGATGTGGGAGATATTGAGTTCTAAAGTACCAAACTCGTATCGACGTCTTTAGTACAGAGATGCCATCACATCACGTTAGCTTTTGTCCTTGAAAAGCGAGACCAACTCATTGAAGCGAGCGTCCTAAAGAGCATCCCTAAGGATTTTCTCTGTGTGTGCCTGTTTTGATTGCGTTCTGAAGGACAGGACAGTGTATTTGATCTGAGGGGCCGGCGGTGTGAGCGTCAGAGTCCTTTTGGTGACAAGAAGACTAACATGAATTTCTTTTAAACATTTATTTTACAAAAGCGTCCAGATCAGAGAGCGACATTTAAGATAGTCATATGATATCGTATTTGTTATTGTTCTAGTTTGTTTATTTGTTTGCGTTTTCATGAGCCACCCCCCCCCCCAACCACCTTCCCCTTCCCTCCCAACCACCCCTTCCTTATTTTGCTACAACATAATATGACAATAAATGTATACGAGTGATGGATTGCGACATCGCTGAGCAACTGAGGAATTCAAAATTACGGCAAATTTCCGCAAATATTTTACCCGACTAACTGACCCTTCCATTTAGGAGCATTCTGTTGTTCCTAGTTTTTATTCTTCGGTGCGCCGCATGTGGGACAGTGTGTGTGTGTGTATGTGTGCATGTGTTTGTCTACACGAGTTCGGTGTGTATGAAAGCAAGTATGGTGTGTGTGTGTGTATGTGTGTATGTGTGTGTTCCGCGTATCCAGGTGACCGTCAAGGAATTGCGGAAGAGGGAAGCATGCTTTAATTTCCTTGATCTGTATCCCCCAAGCCCTAGCATGCCGCCTTCTCCAGTGTGGACAAGTGGGAGAGAATCAAACTCAACAACCTCACAGAAACTGTCATTATGTAAACAGGATTGGACACTTGGGTTGCTGTTTTCTCTATGCCCTGGCAGTTAATACTCTTGCGATTGTTTGTGTTTGCATTTTCAGTCAGCGTTTCCAAAATATCATCAACATTATTATTTTATAGATACATTTTGGATATCAAGACACGATATCCAACCGTTGATCAATATAGTCAGCAATGGAAAATTAAATAATTAATACAAATGTTACTAAAGAAAATATTCTGGATGGAGCGTCAGATTTCGAATCTATACATCTCTTCGCCACAACGATCGTTAAACGCCTGTCACGATTCCCAGTGTAAGACCATAGATCGAAATTCTTTACTCAAACTGTTTTTGAAATATTAACCATTTATTCTGTATGGCCGCCTCTTGACAGTATTCTCCAAGCGTTGTTTCTAAAGACCCTTGGCCTATGTTAATCTTTTTTTCTCCGCTTATGGGCTCATCTTATGTGTGAGACTGGGCTCGTCATATCCTATGTGCTGAGCATAAGAATTCTCTCTCTCTCTCTCTCTCTCTCTCTCTCTCTCTCTCAGTCGTTTTCTTCTCATGTAGAAAGATCAGTGGCTTCGAAAGAGAGGTGTCATTTATTTATGTTTATTCCTGAAGGCACGTACCCTATACCTCTAACCTTTTTACCTTCTATCCTAGTATCTGGCTGCTGGCCCCTAAAATGGTCTCTGTAGTGGACATTCATATTCTTCGTATTATTATTTCTGAATTGTTTTCTTCTCTTTTCGGGAGCAGAATAATAACAACACGTCTGAGAGAAGCTTTTCAATCTTGAGGATCTGTGGCCTAGCTCTAAACCTTTTCTGTTGCGAATTTTATTCCAAAGCCTGCATACTTGACTCTGAAATATCATCTGCGTTGTATACAAATGAATGTGTCTTCATATTCAGTATGGGTAGCTGTTTCCTCGAGTACTCAGTAGACGTATGTAGCTCCTCTGATAATAGACAGCATCATATGCATCGGATCCACGGAGACTGGTTATCTTCCACTTATAGAAAACATCATGATCTCCCCCTATATGAAACAGTTCACACCCACCCGTCAGTTCTTTTCCTCTACATGCGTAATAACAGAGCTATGAGACCCGCCAGTTCCGCACGACCGCTTTCCTGAATTAATCATCCATTGCACTGTAAGGTTGTAAAACAACAACAACAACAACAAAGCAGCAGCAGATAGCGAAGTGATATTATAATGTCGTTCGGTACGTTACACTTGCAGTCAATGACTCTCCCACTGAGGTAGCTGTGACGTCATGCACACTCGTGATGAGAATGATGAGTGCGTGTACCAGCGGTCTGTCCTGTCACCCTGCACTCACTCGTACTTCCACTGTTAGATGTAATGAGCCTGTTTTGTTGATGCGGTTATTGTTGTTGTTGTTTTGTTGTTGTTGTTGTTGTTGTTGTAATTATTGTTGTTTTTCAGCCAGCTAAATTATTTTGCTTTGTCAAGTACATGACGTACAATACAAGCAAGAGAGAAGGAATCGGGTTTTTCTTTTGTGTTGTGAAACATGGGAATCAAATCTTGTTTTTTCTTTTTTTTTTTTTTAAATTATCACATAGTGAATGTTTAAAATTTTCCGTGATTCATGTTTCAAATAACATGAGAAAAGGTTGCTTTTTTTTTTTTTTTATTGCTTATGTTATGCCTCTTGCACTTGACAAAAGGAAGTAATCTAGATGACCATCAAAATGGTTCGTTAGCAAAGTTCGTAATTTTTCTCACCTCCCCCATCTTTCCCTTCCCTCGGTCTTCTTCTTTCTTTGTTCTCCTTGCAAATGACGAGCGGCTCTAACAATTTTAGAGACAATACAAGTCATGCACAGTAACTGCTCTTGCAAAAACAGTGTCTGGGAAGCCTCTCTGACCATTCTGAATTATCTGTCAACAATGTACTAACGGCACAGTGGTCACTTCTTTGAAAATTGCATCAAATTGGTTTACTAAAACGTCCAAATCAACTTCGCAAATGCCTGAGCACACAGTTTTTACAGATTAACGACGGACTTTGCTTCACTAATTGAACAACAGCTCTCAATCTAGGACTCGAAAAAAAAAAAAACACAAAAAAACAGTTAATAAAAAAGTTGTTTCAGTAGCGAAAAGTTCTATCGTTATTATATAACTGATCGGTATTTGACTACCACTAATCTGATTCATGAGTAGCTCAACAACTGGGCAACAGAGGACTTGACAAAACTGCTGGGCAATATTCCATCCACAGTGCTACACAACATCTGTTCCTCAGCAGCTTCCTGTTTTCAGCCGATTTCTCGTTTTCCATACAGAACTGCAAGCTGCATAAGAGTTTAAAATGTCGTGAGCTCAGTTCTCTGTTGCCCTATCTCCATTTTTCACATTTTGAGGAAATTGATGAGCTATGTTCAGCAACTGTTTTTGTACATAGGAGATAGGACAAAATGATTTACAAAATCTACCTGTTTGGGCAAGTGATCGGTGAAATGACTTCAGTATATGGTAGATTTGCCATTCCTCTTTCATATGACATAATTATATATCCCCAAATCGTCCAAAATCGAGATAGGACAACAAAGAACTGAGCTCACGACGTGTTTATGTGTTGGGATTTAACGGCACATCACCACGACAATGGTCATAGTGTGGCTATTTAAAAATGTGTGCTAAGAAAGAATATGTGTGGGAGAATGTGTGGGACAATGTGTGGGAAGCATTGTGTGTATTCATTATCCAGAAACTAACACTTTTCCACTCTCGGTGACAAGTTATCACTTCCAAGAAGGCCAGTCAAACAAAAGATAAAAAAAAAAGAAACAAAATTAAATAATCCCCACAAGCCTCATTACTTCAGTGAACTCGGGATTTTGTTGTTGTTCTTGCTCTTACAGCGACATTTGCATTTAAATCTCATCTTTGTCCCCGCCCTTTTTTTTCCCCGCTTCTTCGTTGTTTTTTTTTTTTTTTTCTCTGTTTATTTATTTACTTATTTATTTATTATTTTATTTTATTTACATGTTTATTTACTATACGTTTTAATATTTGAAATCTAAAGAAACATAAGGATAACTTCAGATAAATGAGGTTGGTCGTTTCGCAAGCTGAGCCCTGTGTCTTTTTCCAAAATATGCCTAATGACTCGTAACAGTGAACTGTGATTTCTATGACGGCACTTTCCTGTACTTAATCGCGCGGGAGTCGAACACTTGCAAACAACAATAGACATTTTCTAGACTTTGTGGTACAGTGCAGGACGCCAATGTCGCGCTCAGCAATGCTTGCACTACTGAAATTATGATTCCATATGCATAACAAAAGGCGACGTGAGTGCATCTGAGGTCTGGTATTTTCTCTTGCATTCAAGTTCATGAGTATTATTAATTGTTATCTACAGCTAGGCGGTACTTCTTTAATCAGCCATAACAGAAATTAGCTATGGCTCACAAGCATAGAAGATTGTGAAATGCATGGTTGAACGAGTGAGTGCATGTATAACACAGATTGCTATCCGTTTAACACTGACCTGTCCGGGCCTACTGCCACTCTCTCTCTCTCCTTTTTCCATTTATTCTGCGTACTCGTGAAGTGCATGTATCATTATGTGCTGATGGGTTGAGCTGTGTGTGTGTGGGGTGGGGGGGGGGGTGAAGGATCTAGCTCTCTGTGTGTGTGTGTGTGTGTGTGTGTGTGTGTGTGTGTGTTCTTGTTATGGTTTTCCATCTCTCATTCCAAATTTCTTTTTTTTTTCGACTTTTATATCGTTTCCTTCCTTCTTTCTTTCCTTCATTCCTTCTCTTGTTTCTTTTATCTTTTTGAAGTTTGAAGATGGGTCGGAGTATCTGTGTGTTTCTTAATTTTCCTAATCCGTTATTCTCCCACTGCCGCTGTGGTCGGTGACAGGCAGATCGGAGAGAAAATATGCACAGTTTTTAGATGTAATCATTATCCTAGTGGGATGGGCTTTTTCTTGCTGTAAGAACTGTCCCCACTGTTTTTGCTGATTTGTTTCCATTTTGTTTTGTTTTGCTTTCTATCCCTTGATCCACAGAGACAAATCGCCTGCCGCGCATTAGGCCGGTTACACTCACAAGCTGATTCGGACTTGTCTAAGGGTGCTTTAGAATTTGTTGCCGGCTTCGCCAAAATACTTTGCCGACTGAGTGACATTATCTACATTACATATTATAGTAAATAAGTAAGAACATCAAATACATATTCAGTAGACATTACTATGTGGTTCGGTGCTTTGGCGTCATGATAAATGATTGTAATTATAATTTTCATCTGATCTCTGTCCACAACATGAGTGCATTAATGGCGCACTCGACCAGGTTGGCTGCCTCTGTGATTACGTTAATAAAATGTCCAAATAAATATGAGCAAAAATAGGATAGTTTAAGCATTCCGGAGAGGGCAGTCTTTATTTCGGCCTTTCATTATCTAGCTTTGTTAGTCTCAATGTTCTTTTAAAGTTGAAAAATTCTTCTTTTATGTGAGGAAATAAATATCTAGGGAAAGACTTTTGACCATGAGCGCCATTCAGCGAACTTTAATCCATCGTAATTTAAAGGATGGAATCAACACTGAGATGAAAATCGAATGCAATCTACAGTACTTCAGGCTTCAGATAATTCATGCAATTATTTTTCTCAAAAGTACAATCGGTATTGTGTTCAGGGTTAGAATTCCTCCAGGGTTTATACGTCCGTTTTGATTTCATGTATCGTAGCAGATTTCATGGCATGTGAGTATCCTATTGCGAGGATGTACACGAGTGCACATAGCCATGACACAACAATGTGGGCTATGAGTTGTTACCTAGGAAAGTGTATGTAGTCGGAATCACTTGTGCTTGCGACTTGTTTTGTAGTTTTGTTAAAGTGTATAATGCCATCATATATTTCACATCTGTCAATTCAAACGTCTGTGTGTGAGTGTGTGTGTATGTGTGCGTGCGTGCGTGCGTTCAGTTTGGCATATCATGACAGAAGGGAATGAACAGAAAAGAACATAGGAAAGGACGAGCGGTGAAGATATAAAGGACAAACACAGAGAAAAAGATCACTTCGCGTTATCAAACCAATTCAGCGAATGTATCACGTTTCGTAGTGCGGTGCTAAATACACGCCCGGCCTATCAGTGAAATAGACGGCGGTCATTGGTTGGCACGCACGGATCGTTTACTTCCGCCTACTTGCTCGTCAAATAGATTGTGTTTGTTTGTCGCGCTTCCGCATTTCGTTGCTATGCGCTCTTCCTGTCTGTCACGTACGTAATTATTCAGACACCCGTTAGCGGAAGTATATTGAGGGTCACTTTGGGGTCGATCTGCCACGGGAGGGGGGGGATCCTTAGGGAATGGGGCATAGCAAGGGGGACAATGTCCTGTGATGACTGTACTTTATTCGGTTCTTGACCCAGAGACGTTTTTTTTTTTTTTTTGTTAAAAATTAACAAATGAAAATTAACCCATAAATGCCCATTGTCCTTTTTTAAGAACACTTTAAAATACGACCAATATTTACACAAATTAATATTCTCAAAAGAATTGATTGTTTCCTTAGCGATTCCAAGATGCTGAATTTGATTTCTACAAATTATTCTTCCTGTGTTAATAGTTGTATAGTTCATTAACTTAAAAAAAAAAAAAAAACCTTCTTGAAAAATAAACATCGAGAAAGTAAAGGAAAGAAAAGAGCAGAAAAATAGATGCGTTCTAAGCTCTTCGTGGCGTAATATATGGTTTACTTTGTACCATATTTGAGAAGACAGGCAAAGGTTTTGCTAGTTTATGGTCGTAAAGTGTGCAAGGTCCCTTGCAGTTTTCTATCCATTCATAAGTTTTGTTTCTTCTGACTGTGATGAAATAATTTGCAGAATATCATTTGGAACGCTTAGATCTGATCACTGTGTCTTCTGTTCGTCAAAACTGAACATCTCAGCAATGAAAATGTGGAAGTTTCTGTTTTTGACGATGAGACATATCCGGAATTGGTTGGTCGAGATCACCACTACCAGGGGGATGAAATACCTATATATACCGAAAAGTAACTTTATGATATGCGGAATATAAAAGTCTGACTAAAAACAAAAAGTGAGCAGCAAACTTCTGATAACGATGACCTCCAGACTGGGTATTTGAAGAAGAAAACAGTATTTTGAGATGAGGGAGAAGATTGGGAACGAACCTGACTTCTTAGACAAAAAAAAAAAAAAATGAGAAAAATAAGACACTAAATCGATGGAGTGATGTTTCAAATCCTCACAATTACAACTCAGTGGTATCTTTGCAGCATCTGGCTTGTCTCAGGTCATGATAGTATTTGACAAGCAATACTGATACTTGCGTCAAATCATACATTTTGTTTGTTTGTTCGTTTGTTTATTTGTTTTGTGTGTTTGTTTATTTCTTTGTTTGTTTTTGGTTTGGTTTTTGGCCTCGTGCCTGTTGCTTCAGGTCAAGCTACTCCTGTGATTTTCTATGTCACTGTGAACTTGGACAATGAACCTGGACAGAGAGAAAATTAGGTGAACCTCTGCGGAATAGATCTGGCCAATTCAAAAGTTGTAAAACACCACATGGTGATTGGGGAATTGGAAAATCAGCAAGCCATCAATACAGCTGAGATAGGACCCTCGCAATTATGAAAGATATGAGGTTTTGTTTGAGTGCAAGGTCGTTCTAATTGTTATAGCCAGCCAGAAATCAAAAAGATCAATGACAACCAACCGAGGGAAAACCGAATACAGTCAATTCTCTAAACGTCAGTACCTTTTATTTATTTATTTTTTAAATTATTTATTTATTCATTCATTTTTTTTTCATCATTACTAAACAGAAAATGGTGGAGTATGAGAGCCAAAAGTGGATTTCAAATGTGAAAAAAAAAAGTCCACAGTTAATATTTTGGCACTTGAAAATAATGGGGCGATATTTCTCCTGATTTGGATCGTGAGGCTGATGTAATTTCGTGTCTATACTTAATAATAAAGAATGCAATTTGTGAAACCTAGTTTATAAGAAGTACTAGGTTTGTAAATTTGCCACAAACTTTATGCAGTGTTTAAGTTTTGGAATACCTAGATTCGACTGTTAATAAAAGGTTCCATAAGCTTGTTCTGACACGGGTTTTAATGATAAAGAAATTGGCTCAGGAGAGAAGTATGCATTGATCAAACATTGAATAAGGAATGAAAGTGAAATTATTATCAAATGCTTTATAGAAAAATATAATAAACATAAAAAGATTAATTTTGATTTTTAAAAAATCATTGGGCTTTCAGTCTAGAACGTCTATATTATAGTGGAGTTTTGAATACAGGCCTGAGAGATTAAGCGGTGAAATTCCCGTGAGCTGCACTTAGGTCTGGATGAATGTGGGAGCTGCAGTTAAAATGTCAAAGTGGGTGTCTGTGCTATGGACTGATTCCAGGACTGTTTCAAGCCCCACTGGAGCCAATCTTTAATTCATGATGAAAGACAGACATCCGTGGTTTTACTGTGACAATGAGTGCCACAGGAGACAGCTTACTATGTTGTGTTGTTGTTACTGTTATTTTTTAGCCGATGACGTTCTCTCGTGTCAATTGCGAAATAGGCGTGACGCAATTGTAGCTTCTTTTTTTTTAGTCTGTATGCTTGTTTGCGTGATGTTGCAAGCGAGTGGGCGATTGGCTGGAGGAAGATAGCATGGACATAATTATGAGGGAGGAAGAAATTACCGCGATAACCTGTTATCAGTCAAATTTGTGATCAACACACATGCTATTTTTGTTATTGTTTTTCCTGTAAATGAGATTATTTAAATATAGACCTGCGCCTGAAAGGTCTATACTAACACTTATTGTGATGTTCTGAGCAAGTTGTCTTATACGTTTTAAATGTTTTCAGGATACGAGCTATTTAGTACCAAAAACCTTGAGTACGTTCAGCTAATACTATGCATTTCTTTCTCATATTGATAACTCTAGTACACCCTCATCCCTCTTTTCTCCTCTTTCTCCTGTGCAGTTTGTGCAGTTCGTAAGCTTGTTGTCTGTGCTATTTCATAAATGATGAGTTCAGATGAAACGGTGTGAGAAAGAGCTGTCTCATTAAAAGAAGCAGTAAACGTAGAATGGCAGAATTGTACAGCATTGATCCTGGATCAACACTATTCGATCACACTAAAAATGGTTTCAAACCAAATATGCCCAACATTATGAACACTGATGCCAAATAGTCTGACACCATCAAAAAGACATGGATTCTGCACCGAACACCATCACAAGAGTGTTGTATATTGAATACGAAAACAAATACAATATCAATAAAATAAACAACTAACCTAATTGAATAAAGTCTGGGCTATAGAGGTAAAGGCTCCACATTGAATAGCGTCGCAAGAATTGAAACAGGAATCCCAAACAACCGATAGCATGTCCAGATACCCAAGCAAATGTTCATAAATAGACACAGGTAGATAATGTAACCAAAGACCGTATCGACAACATAGGAACCAGCCACAAGCTAGACGCTGAATCAACTGTCAAAGCAGTCCTCCCCAATAGTGGTATCCCCAAAATAACAAACAGATGATCTGAGAGCCTATACTGGGCCTAATATATAAGCATAAGTTCTTGAAATGAACCACCCACAAGTACCGATGACACTTTAGGTCCGTCGAGTGAATTTCCTGCGCGTTTTGGCATTGACTTGGCATCCAATGTGGCGATTAGCTGAAGATGAAGATAGCTTTGTTTTTTACAGCTTTGATTTTAAGAGTTATGTCTTAGTCGAGCTAAATCCTAAGTGCCAGATCAAGCTGTTAATTCCTTTGCATACGTCAGCAGCTTCAGACACCAGTTGTGAAGTTATGGTGTCGTTATTGTATTAAGTATTCCATGGCATAATCTGGTATTAGTTCCATGGACTGAAACAGTTTCGTTGTCAGTTAGCTTAGTAGTGTACTCACCATGAGCGGTGCCCAGCAGACAGCAAAGATAGTTGTGATTGCACACATCACCACAATCATCTGCAGCTCGATGTCTTTCTGTTTGCGTCTACGAGCCATTGCCTGAAAATAACGGAGTAAAGTCACTCTAGAGATATTGCTTGTGTTCTCTTGCCTTTATGTTGTCTTTATCTCTCCTTCACATTCAATCACTCACTTTATCTGTCTGCATGTCTGTCACTCTGTTTGTCTCTCATTCAATCTGTCTGTCTGTATGTACGTCTGCTTGTCTGCTTGCATGTCTGTCTGTCTTTCCGTCTGTTTGTTCATTTTTATTACACGTTTTCGAGCCTATCAGCCACCCGAAGAGGGCTATCTCGGCTGATAATTGTGCCGGATTGTTATGATTCAGTTCTGTAGGTACAAGTCTGTAGAAACATGCCTTGTGAATTTATATAAAAATAGTGGCCCAAAAGTTAAAAATATTGGGCTTATGGCCTTTAATTCCATTAACTTTGATGTAATTTCTTTGTGACAGATTCTCCTTCCCCAGAAAAGATGTTGTGTATCTAAAACATGTGTATATATATTAATGAGTCTCTACGCTACGGGGGGGGGGGGGGTGACGGAAAGAGGATGGCGTTCCTCCCCATCGCCATTTACCACATAGGCAGAACTCACACATTCACTCTCCACAAACTCCTGGGCGAATAGAGAGCCTTTCAGCCTGAGCCAAGCCTTTGGTCATATATGACATTCTTTAAGAGCCGGCTAGAAAAAGAAAACCAGAGATAATGTCAGAATATTTGTCCCCTCTCACATCCCACGCATGTCACTGTCGTGTCGTATGGTCGATCCAGCCCTATTCTATTGAACATTACCTCTTTTTGTTTCTCTGTGCAGCCATCCCATCTATACAGCTATGACACAGATATGTCTCACAGTATGACAACAGCGACATAATCAATGCATGTTTTATATATATATATATATATATTTTTATGTGATATGAACATATTCCAGCTAACAGACATTTGAGCTCGTGTCACAGAGCTCAGTGCCAGATTTATCTGTCTAATTATGCACGATTCGCCACAAATCATATGTAGACGGGATAATTGGACACACGTAAACAAACAAAGACAAAACAAAAACAAACACAAACACAAAAAGACAATATTTTTTGTTGTTGTTGTTGTTGTTGTTGTTTTCTTCATCCAGTGTTTGGCTGGGATTCTAGAACAATGAGAAAAACACAGAGTGAGAGAGAGAGAGAGAGAGAAAGAGAGAGAGAGGGGGAACCGGAGATTGGCAAAAAAAAAGGTTATTTTGACAAAATTATGAGACAAGAACTCTTGGCAAGAGCAGTCTATATCATCCCAAACTTCATTTCAGGCAATGCAAAATGTGATTTTGAGGCAAAGAATGTCTCTGGCCAGCTTCCCAAATTTATGAATTCCATTATGTCACTGGTAATCAGAGCGCTGTCTGCCATTCCAATAGACCTGTTCGGGGTTGTAGAAAAGACAAATGGATTTTCATTATCGGGGGTGGGCGGCGAAAGGCGGATGGGGGGGGGGGGAGGCCGTCGTGGCCGGGTGATTAGGATCTGCTACTCAGGGTAAAACGTAAGTAGTGATGATCGTGAGTTCGAACCTCGGATCCTGACATCGGAGGATGGGAAGGATTTGAATATGAGAACCGTCTTTTCTTTTCTTTTGTTTTTCGGTGACTCAACGTTTCCCCAGTTCCATTGGTAGGGAAGCTAATGACCAGCCCTCTTAGATACCATTATACTTTGGAAGTCCCGTGCGTATATTAGCAAGGGGCCCAGTGGCTCTGTGGTTTGGCGTCTGCTTCAGAGAATGAAAACAACTCATGTCGGTGAGGTTGCGGGTTCTGCACGACTCGCGGGTCCTTTCATCGGGAGATGGAAGGACATGAAGATCGAAAGACCTGCATTTTTTCAGTGAACGGTCCCCTGGCTTCTTCTGGTTAGGGAAACCCGATGTCTAGCCTTCACGGATAAGGGCGAATATATTTCGGAGGTCCCGTGTGCACGCTACGCACGTTAAAGAACCCTTGGCAGTTCAAAATTGATGGAAGAGTAGGTTGAGTGCTGCTGTCCGGGCAAAATTTTCAAATTCCAAATTTCTACCCACAAAAAAAAACAAAAAAACTAACAACTTTTAAAAGCCGAGATAATCCTACTTTCCTAGGATTGAAAGGCTTAAGAAAAACAAACGTTAGCACGTTAGAGAAGCCTTGGAAGTTCAAAATAGGAAGAAGATAAGACAGAAACACCGATGTCGGGGCAAAATTTAAAAAATTACCAATATCTACCCATAAAAATCATTTTCACCAAAATATAATACAGAACTGACCCCACTAACACCAAGATAAAGCTACTCTCTTCGGACTAAAAGGTTACATGCACAATAAAACAAAAATAGAAATGAATTTTAAAAAATCATTTTCATGTCTCTCATGCTTGATATGAAAAAACGATGTGGGATATATGAATTCACAAAAAGAGAATAATATTTGTAAGAAACATCATGTATTCTTGTTAACAGACTTGCCATACGTGCTTCGCCTGTCACTTTCTCACATTTAACCCTAAAAGTGCCAAAGGGCCCATCTAGCCAAAGGTTTTTTCATCGTACTTTGTATCTAAGTTATATCCCTGATAACAAACACTATGGTTTGAAAATATTCACCTTAACCTGTTTTCATGCCCAAATTTGGCATTTTCCTGAACATGTTTGAATATTGTTCCGGAAACCCTAGTACTCCAGCAGTCAGTGCTTGCCACTTCTAGGGTTAATGCCGACACTCCACTTTCTCATCGCGAAGTTTTATGAGGCGGAACTTTTGACTTCTTAATCAACCGTATCAAGGGATCACATGGGTGTACTTTGGGCAGACTCCTATACCAGGTAGTAAAACTTAATGTGAGTGGCGCAAATAAACTACTGCCTTCAAAGACCTTGACGAATACTGTAAAATTAAATATAGCTTCATGCCTCTTAATTTCATATTATTTCCTCTTCAACCATGAATGGCCTGAAAGGAGGCTCCTTTGCGAAGAGTGAAGTGGAATGCCCAGGATGCAATAAGCTATTTATTCCGTCATCAACATCAACATGGAGAGGGAGGTTGTCACAACTGAAATTCAATCGCTTCTTCGACCTTAAAAGCCTCATTATTATACCATGGTTATCGCATTATGTTAAAAACTACACTATTTCCATTTCTGAGAGAACGGGATACCAAAGGATAATGCCTGGTCGGGATATAAATTGTCTGTCAATTACTCAGTGGCCAATCCATACCTTTGTCACTGCAACCATCATTGTGAGCAAATGATGCTGACATTCAGATTTATGTCCTCGTGAGCTGTGGGCGGATTATGCAATGCTGAATGGCCATTGCATAGAAAGCAAATTGTCAGGCTGTTGATGGCATAATTATACACTTTTTTTTTTTTTTAAATCTCTATCCTTGGGGCAATGGCACTGTAAAGTCTCCTTTCCTAGCTCAATCCTCTCTTCCCTCACACCCCGCACTTACAAACATACATGTCCCATTTCCTCTCTACTTCCTTCAATTTACGGTCCCCAATATCTTTCACCTTCCATTTCCGCTTCATAGTTTTAGTATGTGTGCTGTCTCTCGGTTTCATAAAAGTAGGATTATCACGGCTGCAGGTGAATATCAAAAATGGTCAGAGAAATTTTCGGAGGTAAAGATTTGGAATTTTTTTGAAAAAGTAACTGCCAACATTTCTTTAAGGTGCGTTACGTACACAGAGCCTCCGCGATATAAATGCAGCATTACCCGAGAAGACTATGTGTCGGATTTCCAGACCCAAAAAGAATGAGCGATTGTAAAAAGCAGGTTCTATTCAATCTAAACGAGGCAGACATCTAATCTTTCAGCCACGGGATCACCTGTCTTCTCCATACGTCCACTAGTCTTTTTATTTTTATTTCTTATCCCTCCGCTCCGCCCTTCATCCTGTCCCACTTTTTCTTCTTTTTTTCTCCCTCATCTCCCCCCCCCCCCTTTTTTTTCTTTTTTTATCCCCAGGGGTCCGGGGTATATGAGTAGATTCTTTGCTCCCACCTGCAGAGGTGAAAGTCCGCCGTCTTCCATGGAATACCGTTCTCAGCGGTCCCAGGAGTGACATCTCTTCTCTCTCCTTGCTCCTGTCCTCTGTCCCGCTCTCTTTCCTCTTTTCTCCTTGACGTGTATACGTATCTTACCATGTTTGGCACAATATAGCCGTGATCGTGCTGATGTGTCGTTAAACCCCAACACAAACAAACAACAAACAGACCTTTGCTCATCCCCCTCCCCAACCCCATTTCCTCCACCCAATTAACACACACATACACACAGCAAGAACGGACCCTAACCTGTTGCCTCTGAGTATCATCCACCACGCCCTCCCCGATGAGGACGCTGTTGATGCTGCTGTTGCTGTATTTGCGCCTGTAGTCCCGGACCCTGGCTAGAGTGGCCACCACCACCAGGTTACAGACCACCATGGTCAGCACCAGCAGCAGGTTCAGGCCAGAGTACAGAATACTGTAGGCCGCATGCACCGGGTCGGTCGTTCTGTACAGGAGTAGAGTAGTAAAATATTATATTACAATGATAGCATGAAAATGCATCGACTGTCACACTCAGGGAACTTTAGTGGGAAAGGGGAAATTTTCTGGGGTGTAAAATCTGGTAGAATTGATTTGTTCTGACCAAGCGAGAGGTTGGAAATGCTGGAGTCTATTTTTAGCAGGGGGTACAAACACTCCAAACTATTCACAAAAAATTGACTCACGTTTCGGTTTGACCCTGTCACGGCGTGGAGGAAATGTGTCACTAAAACTCTTCACTGTGAGCCTAGTGAACCTAGATGGTCTCCAAATAATAGTAGTATTGGGCAGTGTTAATGATTTAATGACATGAGAAAAAGTACGACGCACTTCCGGCGTCGCGTTTTTCCTGAAGTTTTGCATTCAACACCAGTGTTGTGGGATTTCGTTAGTCTGTGTATTTCGTGGTGTTTATTTTTAGTAGGGGATTTCCAGATCTGTGCTTAGTTAAGTATGAACCATTCCTGCTCTTTCGGGCGAGGGGTGGGGGGGGGGGATTTGAAATTATCATGTATTCTAGCCATTGGATTCTGGTCAAATTCTAGATGCATAAAATGTACATAAAAGATCAGAAATATTCGTATTTCTTAAATATTTTCATCATATTTCATGCACAATCCCTGACAACTGAGAACTGAAGGCTCGTTAGGTAAATTAGGTCTGAAACCGGAACACAACCACTTTGGAAGTATAAAACAATTGCTTGTAAATATATGACAATCTGACAGAGATATAGCAAAAAAAAAAAATAAATAATAATAATAAATAAATAAATAAAAATCTGTGAGAAAGTATTAGTTTATTTAAGTACAACACCGGATTTCAAATTCTTTAGGCAAATTCGTGGTGTTTCTGAGATTAAATCTAGTTGAACAGAAAGCGCAATATTTGTGTGACGAGAATATTTACAATACATTTTAGCTCTATAAAACAAAAGCGACTAGAACAGCCATTGCCATTGCTAAAACAAACAAACAAACACACACACACACACACAGTGAAAGCCAATGCCGTCTTGGTTGTACAGTGGATGTCTACCCCTAAAGTGTTTTCTCGCTCAAAGAGGAGCAATGTCGTAACGTTATGACTTTACAGACATGATTACGTTCGATATATTCACACCTTTTTGCTATGAGGAGTGACTGCTTGCAAAGATTAATTGCTACACTATGATCACAAATTGCGCTGTTTGTAGCACAATAAAGCTATGGTCATTATAATATAGGCAAAAGAATATTTTCTCTTAAAACTCTATTCCAGACGTCATAATTCTTTCTTTTTTTTTTCTTTTCTTTCTTACTTTTTTTTTCTTTTCTTTCTTACTTCTTTCTTTCTTTCTTTCTCTTTTTCGTTCTTTCTCTCTTGCTTTTTTACATTCAGCTTACAGTATTTACACAAAGACAACAGTAAAACATGTCGCTCTAGAGAGAGGACAAATTATTATATAGAGGAATTATACTTTTGGGATTGCAAAATGTTCTCAATAATCACGCGTCGAATCCTCATATCCGACGACAAAAACTGTGCACAAATCAAATCTCCTTGTCAATGAAGCCCCCCCCCTCCCTTTCTCTCTCTCTCTCTCTTT
>JBCAUA010442163.1:0-12691 GCA_038406235.1 Peronia verruculata | reverse complement strand
AAGGCGGGGGGGGGGACATGAGAGTACTCCTAGTGTTATTTACAGTGTACAGAAACAATGCAGTATTTTCCTGTCATAAGTTACAATAGTTATTCAGTTCGTTAACTTTGTGTGCAGCTAATTTTACAAACTGTAATGAAAATGGATGGGGAAAAGGGGGAGCAAAGGGGAGTTGGGGGGGGGGGGTAATATTATTCAATAAAAATTATAAAAATTTTCTCAACTAAAATTAATAATGAAGGAAAAAGACGTGGGTAGAAAACTGAAAAACTGCACACAGTCAGCTGTCTGCACATATTATTCAAAAGTAAGTTACTGTCATTGGTTTTTGTTGTTTTGATTCTTATAATCATAAATCGGCAGGTAATTTTTCTAATTGGCTTAGAAATGAATGGAGGAGGAAGGGAGGAGGAGATGGGGGGTGGGGGGAGGGTAGGGGAAGGAGAGGGTGTAGAAAAGTTGGTGTTGAGGAATGTGCAGAGAAAAGGGAGGGAGGGAAGGTGGGTGGAGTCTTTGAGTTATGCCAGACAAGACTGAGAATTTTCTCACAGAAGTAACGAGTCACATAATGAGGGTGGGGGGAGTTAGCAGGAGGTAAAGATGCTTCATTGGGTCTGGAAGTTGGGGAATGGCGGGGGTAGGGGTGGGTAGGAGGTGGGGATAAATGAATATGTTAATCTGTCTGCTCACAATCAAGAAACATAATCTTACACTACTTTTACGAATAGGAGACGCGAGGATGCTGGGACGAGAGGGTGGAAGATTCCAGGGGGGGGGGGGGGGGGCTGAGGTGTTGGAAGCTCTCCAGATAGCAGATTTTATGCAAATGAATATGAACGAATCCAGGCACCGCTCACACAAATTTAGAAATAGCAAGAAAAGAAGGAAAGAGAAAGAGAGAGAGAGAGAGAGAGAGAAGAAACTAACAATCGAAGTGGTCGGGCATCGATCGGGCGTTCCTTCCGCGCATGAATTGTTGTTGTTGACGGTATTAATTGAATCAACACATTGTCCAAAGCAGCGCTTGAGCTGGAGAGCTTTAGGAGTAACGCACGCCCGCCAGGTAAGAGCCTCTTAGCCATGAGCTGTCTAGTGTGGAGTGAGTGAGTGAGGTTTTTCCTATTGTGAGTAGCGCTACAGCTCGAATTCGTAGAAAGCCGAACCGCAACTTTCATTACAATCTAGGCCTAAGTGTTTCTAAATTTTCAACCGGTTAGTTCCGAAAATGTGACATAGAGAGGGCACTTTCCCTAAGTTTTTTTGGTGTCAGAATTATTCCATGCATGATTTCATCTTAGAAGTGTCTGGTAAAGGACTGGAAGCTCTGGTTATCAGACTCTGAGCTTCAATTTTTCTACAAAATACATGTAGCAGTCAAAAATGTAAGAAAGTGTTAGAACTTCTATTGACCATTAGATCTAAACTGTCATCTCCAAAACACAAACAAAAAAATAGCTTTGAAGGAACCTTGGTACATCAGCATTAGTTGCTGATGAGATTTTTTTTTTTTTTTCATGGGGGGACAACAAAACAAACAAAACAAAAACAAAATCAAATGATGAGTTACTGTGAATGACAAAAGTGAGCAACATTGTTGCCTGCGTAAATAAATAAGCTTAAATAAATAATAAACGAAAAATAAATAGTAGTACTAATTTAACAAGAACAACAATAAAACAAAGGTAAGAAGGAAAAAAGAGCTCAGAAATTTTACAGCTAGAAATCTTAGAATTCAGAAACTTTTATTCATGCATTGTTTGCAAATAAATATGTGATAATATATGATATGTTTAGGATAAAACTTGCCGGACCCACAACGTCCCCATATCCGTGCCACTATTCACGATTGTTATATCGCCTTCAAATCGTCTTCTACTGTACTGTGATCAGTACACGGCGACTAGTACACAATGGCTTATCAATGTACAGTCAGGCATGTTTACTCACACATCTTGATTGAATATGCATCCATATGTTTTCATATCTACATGTATAACTTTGATATTACATATTAATTTAGATTTTATGATGCGTCCTCTAAGCTCTTTGAACTGGCGCCTTACCACATTTTGTGAAAGGAATCGGACGTCAGAATGTCCAAACATAGAAGTATTCGTTATCGATGATTGAGGAAATAATGAATGAACTCGATTTATTGTGAAAAAAAAAAAAAAAACTATTTTTCTTCAGATCTTCTCTGTTGAGCTATCCATGTTCCAATCTAATCCCAAGGATCCAGTATTAAATAAAACTCGATATTCTCAATGATTATCTTCTTCTACATCGGATTCAGTCCACCCATGTAGCATGACCAATATCTGCAGTAAGTTTGTTACAGGGCGAAAATCTGTTCGACATAAAGGAAGTTTATAGTTTTGTTACTACAGAGATAAACGTATAACCTGGAAGTAAATGAGCTGCAGCTTAATCAGTTTACAATGTTAATATAGTTTTGTTGTTGTTGTTGTTGTTGTTGTTGTTGTTATTGCTGTTGTTGTCCCTGTTATTGTTGTTGCTGTTGTATTTCAAGATCCTCTTTCCGTAACTTTTCCGAAAGCTAACTGATTTGATCTACTAATTATTTTGCGCAGTATTTCTTTCCGAGTATTACATCTACACTAAATTTTAAGGAAAAAACACAAATCCACAACCATAAATATTACTTTCATAAATTAAAAATCACAACTTTCTTAAACCCTCCCTTTAACACAAACAAACAAATCAACAAGCACACGATTATGTTCCAAGTTCTCCAAATTTTAATTAATTGTTTTAATTCAATTCTTTCTTCCCGCCTCTGCCTCACCCCACCCTTCCACTCAGAAAACAACAACAACAACAACAACAACAAAATATATCATTCTATCGCATCTCCTTTTTCACCTCATATCAATGCTTATAAACATTGTGTTATGGTTACGAAATGGAAAGAATGGAAGAGTGTCAAGAAAATTTTCTGTCAACTGCAATTTAAAATCATTTTTGTCATTATAGTCTGTCGATTTCGAAAGGGATCTGACATTTAAAAAATTTGTCTCCCCCTCCTTCCCCCCTTTTCCCGTCCCCTCCTTCGCTGGGGCCCGGGGTTTATAAGTAGGTTCTTTGCTACCACCTGTAGGCGGTGTAAGCCCTCTATCGGTGGGGTGTCTGCCATGAAGTGCCATCTTCGACGTTCCAGAGGAGGCATCTCCTCTTTCTCTCTCTTTCCTTGATCCTGTCTTCTGTCCCGCTTTCTTTCCTCTCTTCTTGACGTGTAAACGTATCTCGCCGTGGTTGACACAATATAGCCGTAATCGTGCTGATGTGTCGTTAAACCCCAACCCAAACAAACAAACAAACCTCCCCTCCTCCTCCTTCCCCCCTCATCCTTAGTCATCGCAACTCTTTCAGTTATTCAGTCTTCAGAGGACCAATTGTTCCCACAATTTCCCGGCTTCATTGATTGAATTCCTAACCGTTTGTGTTTGGCTGGATGACTAATCAAGCGCGTCATGATGTCTCTGCAAAGGGCTGCCTTATCGCACTTGACAATCATCATCATCATCATCATCATCATCGTCATCATTTTATAAAAATATAATAGAACTGTCAGACCGGCAACTAGCAAAACAATTCAAGAAAAACAAATAACACAGAAATGTATAATTTGATAGTGGTGGTCTCTGCCAAATTTTCGAGTCAACTTGACTCTTCTTCAGGGCAATATCATCATCATCATCATCACTTTATAAAATAGAAAAAGACTGTCCAACCGGCAACTAACTAAACAATTTAAACAAGCAAAATAACATATATAAATAACTTCTTCTTGATGTTGAAAGTGACAGCCAGATATTCGAGTCAACTTGACTCTTCTTCAGGGCAACAAAGTAAACACATAAAAATGTTAATAGGCTATTGCTGTGTACGGAAGAAAATATCTATCAGATGACTTAATATTCATAACCATCATCATCATCATCATTTTATAAAAATATAATATAACTGTCAGGTAATGGAAATATCGAGCGCTTCTTCAAATGTCCGAATCCATTTGGATCTTATCCATGGCGACTTATCAAAATCATCATCATCATCATTTTACAAAGCAAAATCTTAAAATTAAGATGACTGTCCACCGGCAACTAATCAAATACATTAAGAAAAAACAAACAAACAAACAATATGAAGAATTTTGAATTGAGTCAATAAGAGAAACTAAATAATATCGCTAGCCAAATTTTCGAGCCCGCTTGGCTCTTCGTCGGGACAATACATCATCATCATCATCATCATCATCATCATATCATCGTCATCATCATCGATCATCATTTTATAAAAATGTTTTAATATCTAAGACGACTGTCTACTGGCAACTAACTAAATACAACATAAAAGGGACAAATAACAATATGTACAACTTAGTACATTTTTTTTTCTTCTATTATTCGTTTTGTTTTGTTTTTGGTTTGTTTGTTCTGCTTTTTTTTGGTTTTGGTGTTTCCATTGTTGCCGTTGCTTTGTCATTATTATTATTATTATTATTATTATTATTATTATTATAGATGTCATTTCAAACTTAATATCGTGTATACTGTTTTCTTGAATAAGACTCTTCAATTAAAAAAAAAATGTAGGTCCTGAAACTAAATCAAAATTGATATAATATCTTATTGATGGAACAGATCATAATGAATAGTGCAGGTGTATAAGCCCGAACAACAATAACAACAACAACAACAACAATAAATCAGTACTTTAAGATGATGCTGTCCCTCAAGAATGTCTGATTTTGTCACGGGATAATACACAATATGGTAAAATTGAGATGAGAAAAGATGTAAGATGACAGAGTGAGAATAAGATAAGATATGTCAAGACGAGGCGAGGTTAGATAAGATAAGATAAGAAAATAAGATAGATAAGTTAAAGTGAGATATACCAAACAATTTTGTTTGCCTGAATGTGTAGTTGCTTTTACATTAAATTAAGGGGAACGTTCATAATTGTAGGGGGAAAAACCCGAGACATCAATTAATTATAACGATATACATGTGCCATGTTATATTTCGATAGAGAACGCACCTTAAAAGAAAACATACCACAACTTTCCAAGAAATTGACAGGCTAATTTATACATCTATTTTTATGATTTTGGCTTGTCTCTCAATGAATTTATGAATGCCTCATCTGTTGGAGCGGAATGAATTTTCATAATAAATTTCTCTTTTTATTCAAAATTTTCCTTTTTTAAAAAATCTTAAACACGTCACTTATGCCTAGATGGGGGAAGAAAAGGAGGTGGGGTGGGTGCGGGGTGGGGGGGGGGGGGGCTGGTGGAGGGGGTCTGCTATGTGAAAGCTAAAAGTGGTTAATTTATTACTTGTGCAGTTAGATTTTTTATATTTATGTCTTTGATCGAAAGTGTTGTAGGTTAGATTGATGAGCTGAATGAATCACAGCAATGCAAAAGATCGAATCCCCACTGGGCAGAGATCGAGACATCTGTGATATAACCGTGATTTTTCTCCTTCTTCCTTGATCTCCACTATTACTAAATGGTATGACAAAACAGCTGCCAAAGCCTGTCCAGGTTACCCTTACATGACTAACAGTGTGAACATCAGAGAAACAGAGTTTTTCGGACATGTAAGGCATGCAGAGTGGTTGCCCTTATCCAATCAATGTTTGGTGGCCATTTTGGAGTTTGTTATAATTAGATTTCGGTCATGTTACGACTTTCAATCTCCTGCGGGTGGTTACCTCGACGTTTTAAATATGGGACAGTCTGAGTGAGACTGAGGTATCTATGTGAGACTGAGGTGTCTATTTTGTTGAAAAGTTGCCCTTGCCTTGCTATCGTTTCTCGAAATAAATCCTCTTTTTCTGGTCTAACTTTGTCTAGCTGACTTCAAATAAATGGCCTTTAACTCGATACTATTTTGTGTTCTTTAACTCTGTCCAACTGACTATAAAATAAATGGCCTTTAAATCGACAATATTTTCTATTCTTTAAATTGGCTCACTTAATAAATGGCCTTTTAGCCTTCAACATTCACGTTTTCTCTTCCTTAAATTTGTTCAGTTGACTTTATGGGCTCTAAGTCGACAATATTCATAATTTCTATCTCTGAAATTTATCCACTTGACCTCAAATAAATGGCCTTTAACTCGACAGTTATTATTCATAGAGAAAAATAAAAGAACTGTCAATGTGGAAAAATTACTCCCCAAAACAATTCGGAAAAAACAAAGATTCGTTTTATTACTGAACATTTCTTAACCATCTGGAACCCGATGCAGCACTGAGAACACTTTTATCACAGCCTAAGATGAAAGCAAATCTCAACATTTTTCCAATGGGGGGTCTTTATTATGTACTGACTAAATATCGCTCCGCACTAGAAGCCCTGCTCTAGAAATCTTTTTTTTTTTTTTTTTGAAACAGCGTGTTTTCCACCTTTCAAATTTTTGAAGTTATAACAAATCACATTAATATGCAATTTATTACTTTGGGTGATAGAAGATTTTCAACTGGAAATAACTATGAAAATCAGAGAAATGCGGACATAGCCTGCAGTATATTATTATTGTATCCATAAAGGAAGAAAGCAAACGTTAGGCAACGGACTTCTTGAAAGATAATGTATGTGAACCAAGATGTGAGCAGAAGCGGTTATTCTTGGAATTAAATAGTAAATCCTTCGGATGTTATTGTTCTGTGGCCTATAGCCATGAAAAGGGACACGAAAGGAAAGAGATTTATGATAATGATATTCTGATTTGGTGTAATACCATTCAGTAAGTCAGTTGCAACTGCATGGTTTCTGAACCTGAGGAACTGAATGGTTCATTGCGAGTGATTGAATTTCTTCAGTCCCCCCCCCCCCCCTCCCCCCCTCAAATTCCCAATAGAAGATCTATGAACCTCGGTCATACTGTTCTGAACTCTTTAACCCTAAAATTGCTGAATATTGCATAGCGACTATCCAAACATAATCCCGGCATTTCTTGTGCAGCGTCAGTAAAAGCATTTTCACCACAAAGTTTGTCTATGCTTTCTTTTTGTATATAATATATATATTTAAGCAGAACTTCCTGTAATTAAAAGAAATTCATTTGTTTTGACTAATGAGCTGTTTGATCCAATTCCTTCAAAGCTGGGGGCGGCGGTGACAACAGTAACAGTCACAAAAGATAAAAAAGAAGAAAAGAAAGTCAACGAGTAAAACATACTGTGGGTGAGAGACAAAGTTTCGCGTACTGGGAAGAATGAATACAGTGCACAGCCAAGTTAGTGTGTCTATATCCGTGTGGCAATACCAGTCAGACAGCAGCAAAAACAAGGCTAACAACTGCAGAACAGCGATGCAGAACACTTTAAGAAAATAAAAACAAAACAAAAAAAAAACTTTTCACCAAAAAAAGTACACTATGATCTACTCGCACCAGGCAGAGATCGGCAGTCGAGGGGAATGAACACAGTATACACCTGTGCCTGTATCTTTGGGGCAATACCTAGGCGAACACAGTATTACGTGCGCCTAAGGTAATACACATCGAGCCTAAATACCTTGTGGGGATTTGACCCTTTTTGCAATAATAATAACTTCGAGCTTTCATCACATCTGTTCTGTCAGAGTATCGGCCTAGGTCGGATCAGATCTTTAATAACCCTAACTACTAAAGAGACCATGATACTTCCATTTTTATCACTGTTTTTAATTAAGAAAATAATATCAATACAAAGCAAGAAAAATCAGCCCAAGGCAGTTACGTTGCTTTCCACATAGGCGTCATTTGTAGGAGCTGGAGTTGATTGTTTAAGAAGCAAAAAGCCACAAAGATATTAATGCATAATACGGACCTCGTCAATCTTGTGTATGAACAAAAAAACAAACAAACAAACAAACAAACAAAAACAGAAAAAAACAACAACAACAACAAAAAACACGCTAGCATCAGTACTATCAGAATGCATTTGAATCTCAGAAAGACAGTAAAATATCAGATCGCTCATTAAAATTTATTGGCCAATTCAATTCAATCCTCGTTGTATCAAGCGCTAATTTAATTATGTTCCAGAGCATGAACAGCATCGACAAAGAAACGAATCTATGGGACAATATTAATCTTTTGATGCCATAGACATAATTTACTTTAACCCATTGATCAATCCAGGTTTGGTGCTGCATCTTTCGACCTAGTTCAGCTTGTCATTGAGCCCCATGGACACGTAACACACGGATAAATTGGACTTCTTTAATCGTATTTGTAACCTAGAAACTCAATTACATCAACCGTCAAACTTCAACAAATCTCATATGGTAACATATTCGTTTTCTTTATTAACTTTTATATTTTGGAGTATAGTACTACGATGTCGTGTGCAATTATTAAGGACTTATTGATAATATTCGTTTGCTCGTGTATTTGTTTGTTTGTGTCTTTTGTCACTGTACAGCTCCAGGATATTGTTTTCGGAAATGGAACTAGACAGGTTCAATCTTCTAACATATTTGCTATTGATATTATTATCATTATTATTATTACTATTAGTATTAGTTATTACTATTCATGATGAGTATAAGCTATCAGAGATTTAAAGTCAAAACTTGGGTACACCGATTCAGTTGGTACTCCTTAATTCTGAAACACGAATTCTCCATACACTGATGGACAGAGGTCAATATAATTGAGCTATATACAGTCTTTAACATTACACTTGTATCGGAATAATTGCCTGGAGATGATTGAAAGACGTATAATTTAAAGACCTATATTTGTCTTTGAACTTCGGCCTTGTTTCGTGTTTGGGAGATTTCGGTCATTTCCCAAAGTCAATGTCTCAAATAGCAATCACCTGCAGATCTTATTCATTAACAGATCATAATATTACAAGATTTGGCACAATCTGATACTATGGCTGATTAAAAACTTCATAATATATTCACAAGACACATTTTGAACTGATATTAGAATTAATGAAAATCTGACCGATATCCTCCAAAATCTGTATACTTTTTGACGTCAACAACACTTCGATTCGAGAATAGTTTACAGGTAAGACTGTGTCAGGATTTTATCCATAGGGCATTTTCAGGTGAAAGGAAAAGCGTTCTGTCCAAAATTACCTTGTTCTAATCTGACTCAAATGTATTTTATCATACTGCCGAAGGGTCGTTACTTTTTCATTGGAGTATGATATAGAATTCACAGAAATTGTGAAAACCCGTTTCTCAGTGAGACTTGAAACAACTGAGTTTGATTTGCAAAAGGAATAAGAGAGCGAAGTTCACGAAAGACCCTCAGAATCCCCAGATCCTCACAAATAGAGAACGTCATGTACAAGGGTGAGCACAGACAACACATGTTGGCTTCCTAGTTTGTCCATCATCGGGTCGTGTGTGAGCACTGCCCCATTTATCTTCATTCTACAGCCAGTCTTACCCATGCAATCTGCCTGGAATTCTGGAAGCCCCGGGCTCGTTAAGGGGAATAGCCATTCGCTGTGGTTAGGATCAAATGAGGAAGGGCCGTCTATCACTATTGTCGGTTTATTTCTCTGTTTTTCAATTATAGCTTAAGGATAGGTGAACTTTTCAGCCATTATTTTGTGTATGCTTTAAATAGTTTCAACCTTGTCTGTCGATTTATCTGTATAACCTGCTTGCGTGTCTGTGATTGTATGTGTCTGTCTTTGTGTCTGTCTGTCTGATTGACTGTTTATCTGCCTATGTCTCTTAGTCTGTCTCCTTTTTCTGTCTGTCTGTCTGGGCAGTTGCCTGAGTTTCTATGAATTTGCCTGAGTTTCTATGAATTTGCCCGTGTGTTGTTCTGTCTACACCTCAAGTAGTTTCTTTAATAATTAATAGCTGCCGATGCTCTTGGCGCACTTTAGACAATTGATACAATGAACAACAAAACGTCCATCTCAGTCACTCTTTTTATTTTTAATTCTCTTCTTCGCCCTTCTCGCCGAAAGCTTTGTGGTCGAAATGAAAGAGAGGAGGTTCTACTATTCTATAACATGTCTACTGTCGTGATGTGGTCGATATCAAAGTCCTAGTACTACGTTGAAAATGTTCTGCTGTTCTTAATGCTCTGTAGCTGTTCTATCGGCGAGGATTGGTTTTGCTGTTGTTATTGTAGTGCTGTTGTTACTGTTGTTGTTGTTTGTTGTTGTTATTCTTATGTTTGTGGTTGTTTGATATCGTTCTTAGTGAAGTACATGCTCCAATGGTAGTAGTTGTAGTAGTAAATACTGGTAGTAGTGAAGGTGGTAGCATATAGAGGGCAGTGGTAATAGTTGCATTTGTAAAATTTGCAAAATAACAGTAACAGTAATAGTGTTTGTAGTAGTAACAGTTGTAGAACTGTAATAGTAAGTGTGCTGTTGGTAATAGCGGCAGTTGTTGTTGCTGTTTAGTGCAGATTGTTATTGCATGATTGTTGTTGCTGCTGCTGATGGTGATGGTGGTGATGCTACTAACGCTTTGTTGTTGTTGTTGTTTGTTTGTTTGTATGTTTTGTTGTTGTTGTTGTTGTTGTTCTTCTTCTTCTTCTTCTTCTTTTGCTGGTTTTGTTGCTGTTGTTGCTACTGTATTTCCTAAAAATGGTGCACCTAAAACCCCTCAATTTTCTCTTCCCTAGGAGAGATATGAACATCCTTCATTAAAGAATTAGGGCATCCTAAAACTTTCTCCTTAAACCATTTGTCTTGTTTGTTTGTTTGTTGTTGTTATTTATTTATTTATTTATTTTTTTTTTTACTTTTTCTTTGTTTATGTTTCAACCAAAGGGCGCAATTTGTTTCCTCTTTACACTGTTTGCTCAACATATCTTTTGTCTGACAAAGAGAGTAAATAGAGCTGGACACAACGATCTTCCATTGTGTCAGACTTCACAACACATCACAGCACAGCACAGCACATCACAGCACATCACAAAAAAAAACCCAAACAAATAACCGATTTTCTTTGTATTCTCCTTCATTGATAAATGACATGATATAGAAATTATTCCTCACAAAAAACAAAAACAAAAAAACAAAAAAACAAAAAATCAAAAATAAAATCGTGTGTCAATTACAGAGTTTTTTTGTTTTTTTTTCAGAAAAAAACACGTGTTCCATAAATTAACGGCCCATATCTGTGAATGAACGAAGAACACAGAAATATTTAGGTTATACCTACAGCGTGGTAATTCTGGTCCCGTGCGACAAACAAGAATTGAAATACATACTATTATCTTATTGACAAAACACACGCCAGTTGTCAATGAACATCTCATCTGTTTGTGACAGGATAATTGAATATATCAGACGCAATGTAGCCATGTCCTAATTCCTTCCATTAAAGGCAATTTTGATCTGTTTTAGACCTTTAAAGGGGAAAGGGGGGGGTATCGGTGCTGGAAATGGGGTTTAATGATCAAAATATCAAATTCATTTTTTCTCCTTGCAAAATTGACCTCTTTTGATATGAATAAACACCGGCTGGGACCAGAGACATCTGTTCTATGCTCCAAAATTGCATCAACACGGCACCATTAAGAGAATGCATAGAAAGATTATGAAAATTCCATTGTGATTGTCTAAAGATGGACTTTTTTTTTTCTTATTCACCCCCCCCCCCCCTTCTTCCTCCCCCTGAGCCCTTTTTATTCCTCAACGAATTGATTTAAGGTTTTAAGGAAATATTCTTCAAAGGACATGTTTTAAAGATATGCATCCCGATATTTAGCCGAAAATTGAGAATACAGATGCGTCAACTAACATATTTCAAAAATGTATGACAAATATTGCATGAAACATAAACATAAACAAAAAACAAATGCATCTTCTTTTTTTTTTGCATACAGCTATTGCATTACCGTGCCAAATTCCAAACAATTATTTGGTCTATTCTAAGAACCCTAGGCTTTCGAAATTAGCTAATTTTTTTAAGGCACAAAATCTAAGATGGCGGCGTTGTCATGGCAATCGGACACAAAACAAAAATGTTTTTCCACGCATCTCGGTTCAATTGACCAAACTTAATCCAAATTTGAAGTCTAAAGTTCAAGCAATCAAAAAATCACTCTGAGGACCTCCCACGTTCCCCACCCCACCCCCCACCCCCTCTAAAGAATTGCAAGAGAACTAGAGTGGATGCTCTTGTTCTTACAGAATGTCTAGGAAGTCTTCCTGAATGATGGCTCGTTTTGTGCCCAGCCCTATTACTTCCCTTTGTGAAACAAAAGACGTGTTGGGTAAGAAGTGCTGAGAGAAAAAAAAAAAAAATCTACACTTCATGTCATTCGAAAGACTGATTACCAACAGAACTTGATAAAATTATCACAATAAGTAGGAAACTTCTCTCTACATCATATTTTTGGGGAACATTTTACATGGTACATGTTTCAAGCAAAGAGGATATATATATAATAATAAGACGATATATATAATAATAAGAGGATGTTATATGTTTCAAGCAAAGAGTGCAAAAAGTAATTGTTTTTCCCTCTTTACACTGCTTGTTCAATGCCTCTTTTGTCTGGTAAAGAGAAGTAACAGGACTGGACACAGCGATCTCCCATTATGTGCCCACAGGAAAACTGCATGAGTGAATAACTTTCACTTTTTGTTTTGTTTTGTTTTGTTTTGTTTTTCTTAAGCCTTTCAATCCTAAGAGATAGGATTATCTCGGCTTTTAGAAGTTGTCAATTTTTG
>JBCAUA010442052.1:0-17667 GCA_038406235.1 Peronia verruculata | reverse complement strand
CTATCTATCTATCTATCTATCTATCTATCTATCTATCTATCTATCTATCTATCTATCTATCTACCTATCTATCTATCCTCGTGCTGCATGTTTGATTGTCAATTAGGCTGTGTCGTATAAATTGTTATTATGTCGTGATACATAATGACACACGGAGTAAAGCAGTTCAAAAGATGGAAGACCAATATGACATGTTCATTCGACATTTAATGAAAACAGGATGTGAAGTGTCATTAGGATTTCCAATTCGCCTTTAAAGATGAATCACCTGTCTCACTAATGATCTTTTTAAGCCATTTTCTTTTTAAGCAGCTCTTTCCTGAAGCCCACCAATGATGTATCAGCGTAACGCTTAGGCAGTGAGTGGCGGCGCTGGTTTTCATCATCTCAATAGATATGAAGAAGATTTCTATTTTTTACCACGTTCTGGCTGCAGTTGTCCATTCCTTAGTTAACAGTGACAGTGATCGGCTAAACCTCGTTATAATAAGATAGGACGAGGATGACAAAAGTCTACAGTCACAGGATTTCTTTCACCTTCTGTTGACGGTCTCTCAATGTCTTTCTATATAATATTTTTCTACAATATTTTTCTACTGCCTTCCTTCTCCTTCTTTGTCTCTCTCATTCTGTGTCCATCTATTTGACTGTGTGTCTTGCTTGTCCGCCTGCCTGTCTGTCTGTCTATCTGTCTGTCTGTTTGTTTGTTTTATAAGCCTGTCTGTCTGTCTGTCTGTTTGTCTGTCTATCTCTCTGTGGCTCACTGCTCCATTGACTCTATTTTTTCACCTGTCAGTTGCTTGCAACTTAACATGACATCCAGAGTAACTATTTCATCATCATTTAGAATTCCCAGACATGCAGATTTCCAACGATTCTTACTCATCCAGCAGTCAATCGAACCGCGCCCAGGTGAGGAACAGACAACGCAGTAAATCATAGGTTGAGCTGATCTAGCGAGGGAAGGGAGATAAATCCCTTCAGCAAAGTCAGCATTTTTACTTTAGTCTGACAACCTGGAACTACACTGACAAAACAACTTGAGTGACAAAAGCATCTGAAAGGTATGAAAGCCAAAAGATCGTGTTTACCGCTGCTCTGGGCAGCCGGGCGAAATTTCAACTCCGATGAAAAAACTGCGCTTATTTTGTAAATTTAATAATGATAATAATAATAATAATGATGATGATGATAATAATAATAGAGCTAGAGAGCATTTATAATATATAGTACAGCGCTTATCTCCGTACAATACAGGTTCTAAGGGCTTTACAATCTATTATTGTTCCACGTGCAAATTTCACCAGATTCGTTATAGTGCTAGCTAAGACTGTTATCGCATATGTTATTATGTCAATAACATATTCTTTTAAAAAGTGTGTTTTTTTTTTTCATGGAAAGGAATTTTGTTTTATCACCTAACGTAGAAAAGCGAAGAGGTTACAAGGGTTCTAGGCGGACGCTGGCTCTTAGCGCCCTTTGTTACTTAATGGGAACTCACTTAATATGTTTATTAAAAAAAAAAAAAAAGGACACCCCAGCAGAACACCCTCACTGCGGCTACCTACACAGTTACGCGGTTTAGTCAAAAAGGAACACACTGAGATTCCAGCTTGTTTTCTAGAACAATACCACGCCCGGAGACATAAGAATGGGGAAGGCAAATGGACTGGTGAAAAAGTACCGTAGAACGAACCACAGGAATCGAGAAAGCAAAATGGGAGTTACGCTAAGTTTGGCATTCCAAGGATGAGTGTATCTTAGAAACTCCTCGTTAACTATAGATCATTAGTTAACAATGAGAAATGATACTAACGAGACTGTTCTGTATCACAATCCCTGTCTTTGTGTTTTGTTCTTGAGACAGTAGCCATTAAAGACGTAACTATTACATTTCTGCATGTTGAGATCTGAGGCCAATGCAAATGCTCCGATGCCCTCTTAGCCACTTTATAGTTTGCCCAGTTACTTTCACGAAACTCCTTTCATTGCGCTCAGTGCAAATTGAGCCATGATATTCTAAGCTCATGTCTGAGCACACACCAAATCAGTATAGGCTGGGTATTTAAATAAGTAGTAAAAATCTCTGTGTCTGCTTAGTCTGATGTCATTTTGATCATTTTTTTTTCTTTTTCTGGTTTCTTGCGCAAATAAATATAATATAATATTTTGTTAGAGAGGATGTAAGTGATTTCTTGGTGATATTGGGGGAAAGGCATCGGTCTGTCCATTAAAACGGGAACATTTAGTTCGATTCTTGCAAAATTGCAAGGGGGCACACTTTTGAATTACGACTAGATTCAACGATGTATCGAATGGCCGATGGTTATCAACAGATTAGCCATATAGATATGAATTTTGCGTCAAAGCAACAACTGATTTAGCGAATTGGGAATTCAGCCGATATCAAGTTTTACCTGCTTGGAGACTGCTGTTTCTCTTTTTTACCAACATTGAATGAGACTTACTCTATCCGTCCTCGATATCCACGAATATCCCACTCCTTTAATTTATCATTGGCATTTTATTGCATATAGCAAAATCATCATCATCAAAAGAAACTTTTTGATTCGCAGCTCAGAATAAATTGACTCTCGGAGTGGTCTCATCTCTCTTGCCCAGTTTCATCCCACACCTGTTTTTCTCATAATTAAATGCCCAATCCATTTTCAAACAGGGCAAAAGAAAAAGTATGTTGGCGGTAAAGAAATTCCAAAGGACCAAGAACGTCTTTGAACTGCTGAAAGTACCGACAAGCTCAGAAATTAAGAGAAAGAGAAGACTGAATACTTGAAAGAAATCGCGCACACGAAAGATGAGTCCAAAAACAGAAATGAGTGTGTCTATAGAGAGGGATGGGAGAGAAGGAAAGCGAGTAGGGTGGGGAAGTGAGGGATGAGGAGGGATGGGGAGGGGGAGGTCTAAATCCTGAAGAATGAACGAGTGAGGAAATGAGTGTATTTCCATAACGGCATAACAAGATCGAGCGGGAACTGCAAGCAGAGCAAGGTGAGAAAAGAAGATTGCAGGTGAGGGCGCGTGGGTGTTGGCTGATTAGTGAGCAGTGGGGTGAAAATGCTCTGTTTTCTTTGCCTGTGAGCGAAACCCGTACGACTGTTCCATGTGAAGGTACAGATGTGACATTTTGGAGCTAGAAGGAGAATAGTGAGCAATCTGTAGAGGGATTTCAACATGAACAGCAAATTTCTTACTCTATCTCTTGAAATTCCTCAATTTCGTTCTTTGGACTTTTCTTTTTGGCCAACTCTATCGTTTCAGTCTTCATTTCAGGAATATTCTTTGCTCCACTCCACACAAAGATTCAGTGGAGGCAGCATGGACTCTGGTAGTTGGCAATTTATTAGTCCTGGAGTCTTTTTATTCTATTTTGTTTTATTTTATTTTATTTTATTTTTGAAACAGAAATTGATTTGTCTCTTTTCTCTCTCCTACCGTTTTGGAGAGCGTGGGGCCTAAAATACGTATTATTAAATACCATTTTGTAGCTAAGAGTGGATACGACTCCAGGCACAGTGAATTTCCAGGAACTGCAGAAAATGGCTATTTTCCAGGCTGTTTGTTCTCTCTCTCTCTCTCTCTTTCTTGCCGTTTTTCCCCTTTGAGCTCCGTCTGTTCTTAATTTTCCGAGTCCAGCCCATAGGTAAGCGAGGCTCGCTTCTTTGAGTAGTCTATATACTGTAATTCCTCAGCTGAACCTCTTTCTTTAACAGACTCCATTTGCTAGACTCCACTTCGAGAATACGTTGTCATGTCAACATTTACCCGACTCCTCCACAATGATAAAGGGATTTGGTCTCAGTCTCTCTAAAATCTCAATGTCTTTTCTCTCACTCCGCATTTCCTTCCAGTCTCCGTCGCTTAGCTCTTGTCATCTTTCTTATCCCCTCTCTCTCTTTCTCTTTCTCTCTCTCGGGAGTTCCAATCTACATGGAAAGAATGCTCAGGCAGGAATCTTATCTGTTCATTCATGTTATAGATGAGCATTTCAAAGCAACTAGATGAAGTTATCAACCCAACGTACAGAAATTTTGCTACCTACTTTTTGCCACAGACAAAATACTGCAGTTTCTTCTTGTATGACTACCATGACCCAGACTCCTATTTAGAGACATGCGAGTGTCAAAAGGTGCGCTTGGAAAACCTGCATTTTCCCTCACAGCCAAAGGAGAAATGAAGACAAAAGGAAGAGGAGCAGCCCAAGAACTTAAGTGATTCTGGCATTGTTTTGGGTGCGTAACCTTGGCGTAACATATACCATCTGCCCCTGCTCCTCTCACCGCCTACTTATTCCTCGAGTCTTTCCCCTCTCCCTCCCCTCCCCTCTCCTTTTTTTTTTTTTCATCACCACAAAGTCGGACCGATCACAGTGTTTATCGCAAACCTGGGCCTTTTTAGATCTGTGTAGTTCGACGTTTATGCAGCTGTTAGTGGCTTACTGGGGAACAGCACAGCGTTGGCTAAGAGAATTTTGAAAGGGCATGCTTGCGTTATAGAACTGCAAGCTACAAAAAACCAGACCGCCCCCCCCCCCCCCACAACACACACACACACAAAGGTTTATGTGAAAGTTTCAAGTTTGACAGGAAATAATTATCAGGTTTCTCCGATGTCCTGGGACAATATTATGCTATGGCAGTAATCTTAGGAGTTACTTTTGTTTTTGTCGGATAGTAGGTATGTTTACAAGTTCATAAACTCATGACGAAAATAAATATTGTCCCTTGTGTGAAGGATAAAATAAAACTTGATGGTGTCAGATAATAGCTCCGTCTCGGGTTTTGATCGCCCTGTTTTCTAAATCAAGCGTCACTGAAATTACTTCAGACCGATCTAGAAGAAAGCATCACGTATCAGTTTTCAAGAATATGCTTGGCAGATCGTCTTATTTAACTTGCAAGGAAACTGCATCCATGGCACTTAAGTCCCCACTAAGCCAGAAAGAAGCTTGGCCAAGTAACACGCAAATGAAGAAAAGTAAAGTTTGGCACAATATTAATTTACAAAATTAGTCATTCTTAATATTATGGTCATTAGGGTGTAGGTCTGAGCCATGTCCTCACACTGCTTTGGCACAGGATAAGTCAGTAACAGAGATCCTCTCGTAATAAAGAGATGGAGAGTAAGCAATTGCTTCGCCCATGAACAAAACAATCTGTACCCTAGCGTGAAGAGCAGTGCGTTGTTCTTATTGCAAACCTTTTTCCTTCCCGCCTCTTCGCTCAACGACCTAAGCTTCACAAGCAACTGCCTCTACAGACAGTACATGATATAAACCAGTGACATCAACTTATTGTAACTCATCATGTTTAGACATTTGAATACCTAAAAACATTATGGAATCGATGAAAAAAATCTTAACATATTTGGCAATGCATAACAATAGAACTTATTCCTTAAACAAACACATAAAATTCATGAGAAAAAGGCGAGTAACACATTGCGAGTTATGTACTAAAGCATCTGCTACTGCTCATGTCACATATGCAAAGCAGACTGTGCTGTTGAGGGCTTTGAGAGAACAAACACGTGTTTCCAATAAAAATTGTGCAAGAACTCAAATAACTTGTCAATAACGTGGTAAAAAGTCTAACTGAATCTTGACGAAACCTTCAAATAATTTGCCACGTCTGCAAGGAAATCTGGCTCATCTGTTAACAATCCACTGCCCTTCATTTTCACTATAGTTGGTGCTGTTTGGTCGGGGCAATAAATACATTTTTAAAACTCTTTACTTATTAAAGTGATATCAACACCATTACTAGTATGAGAGCTGAAAATGAGATTAATTTTTATAATGTTGAATAAAAAAATGAAAAAAAAAAAAAATTAGAATTTTCCATCAGCTTTCCGCAGTTTATGTGTTTTATTTATTCGTACAAAGTGAGGAAAAGGAACATACATGTAAATGTACTAGTAAGAGATGAATGTGTGGGCTGGAACTCTCAGTAGGCACCACTCACGCGGAGACCTTCCCCTTGATGAACTCAAGGAAGGGAGGTGAGGTCAGATGAAAGAGGGTGGTTGGGGTGAAGGGTTAGGGTGGGGTGGGGGTGGGGAGGGAATGGGTTTGAAAAATTACGCCCAAGTGAAAGCAGATTTTTGTTTGTTGTAGAATGTGTCAACCCCCCCCCCCCCCCAATCCCCGCCCCGTCGCTCGCCTGATTACTTTCCTTTTTCTTTCTCCTTCTTCTTTTTTTTTTAAATACACTCTCGGGTCCCCTCCCTGTAAAAAAAAAATATAAAAAAAACCTTTAGGAAATTCAGACTTTCTAGAATGCTAAAAGTCGACTAGAGTTCTGTGCCATGCATTCCTGCCCTGGCTTTGCTGCTATAAACTATTGCAAAGATCATCGGTCAAAGGTCGCAGAGTTCAGTGACGCTAGTTTCCTGGCATTGTGACGTCAGAGCGTCAGCCTGACCCGCCCTAATCTGTTTTCTGTGCATTGTGTTAAAATATTGTGTTTAATAGAAGCATGGAAGGGGGGGGCGGGGGGGGGGGGGAAGAGGCGAGGAAAAAAAAAAAAGAATCAGGGAGAGAGAGAGAGAGAGGGAAAGAGTGAGTGAGTGAGTGGTTGAGTGAGTGAGAGGGTGAGTGATATATGAGTAACTTAGTAAGTGAGTGAATGAGTGAGCGAGTGAGTGAGTGAACGAAAGGATGGCTGAGTCAGTGAGTGAGAGAGTGACTAAGTGAGTGAGTGAGTGAGTGAGCAAGTAAGTCAGAGTGAGTGAGTAATGAGTGAATGAATGAGAGAGAGAGAGCAGGAAAGAAAGAGACTGAGACCGAGAGAACGGGGGAGGGGGAGAGAGACACTGATGGAGTGGAATGAAAGAAGGAGAATGAGGAAGAGAGAGCGAGAGAAGGAAAAAACAACCACAAAGACAAACACGATAGTAGGTGAAATGTTAGTATATAGTGTCTATATATAATGACGTCACCAGCTGGGCGTGGCGATGAGAAGTTGGCTTTCTGTTTTCTTGCAAGATAGTTGTCTGCAGGGACTGTGACTCTTTTTGTTTTATCCTGCCATATTCCTTGTAATCACTTTATTTGTAAATAAAGGACGCTCTATATACTGTGATCGACGGTCTTTCACAATTACGTGAAGTGACACGTAACAGCGAAGTAAAGAGATCCAGACAAATAACTGGGTATATTCTTAGACTGAAACAGACAACTGTGACAAGAAAAGGACAAAATCAATAATAACTTAATGACAAGGAAAACAAACAAACAAACAAAAAACAGACAAAACTTCACACCACACCAGCGTTATCAATCTCAGCTGTGAAACTGAGCTAAATATAATTTGTATTTTCACAGAATTGAAATTAGTATGTCTAAGTCTTGCAGAAACAATGACATGAAAATCTCTGAACCAATCTGAAAATTATAACTCTTGAAACAAATGTGACACATCAAAATTAAACAGTGCTAATTTAATGATATAATTTCTTTCTCATCCTTTGCCACAAACGGTCGTAATGTTATTGATATCCAGCAAAGTAAGTGGTAGCCTTAATGAACAGATCTCCGTGTGAGTTCTACGAAGAAATAATATAAGTATATATTATATTATACTCATTTGAGCCTTCTTAAGCCCTATGAAATCATTTAGGAAATGATTTTTGGTTTTGAGCATGTTTTTCGCGTTAAAAGAAATGTATCTGGTAACTAAATAACAGCTGTTTTCATTTTTTCAGTATCTCTGTGACCAAACCGCTTAAATATCTGAACGTCAAGATGAATAGCCAGATTTAACATAAAATTTGAATGAATAACATTGAAGCAGGTAATCAAATAAAAAAAAAAAAAGAAATGATTACAGTAGATATAATCCATGAAAAAAAAAAAAAAAACGGTGCTGAATGTTGCTAATTATAAACTTGGAATGAATCACTCTGCATAGTTCTCATTTATGCACCTCCTTGTGTGCTTGTGTTGTTGGTGTAAATAATTGTCTGGTATTTTTAGATTTTGTTTTTAGTAGCGATAGGAACAAGAGCCGGCATTTTGGTTATCGCGCGAGTTTCGAGTTCTGGGGGCTTCTCTGTGCTTGGGAAGACAATTGCCGTGCACTGTTGCAGTCTGCAGGAAGGTGGTGTCCTTTCGGGCCTCTAAGATAGGAAAACAACTTTTGCAGCTGCACCTTGATTTATTTAGACGGTCCTGTAACTGTCTGTGATCTGAACACCCGTTTTCTTTAAATCCATGGCTAATTTGATTATATGTTCCCGCATTACATGGTCTTCACAAAAAAACATCCCTGATTTCATGACGTAATATCTAAACCAGTTCAAATGTACTGATACATATGCCGCACACAAATTCTCCAAAGAGAAAAGAAAAATGATTTTTGGTAACCCTGAATTATCTGAAAAATCATATCTGAAATAGATTCCTCCAAATATACTGCACAGCGTCTAGAGAAAGAACAGACACTATCTCATTGATGTTTGCGAGTAGTATTGTGTGCCTCTAAAAAAACTAATGCTATCCAATGCCATATAATCAGTTATATTCTTATTAGACTACATCATCATGAAATCTACAAGATACCATATAACTGTAGCAACAGAATGTGAGAGTATAAGTCAATAAGTCAGTTTTTACTATGTCTGTTTGAGCTGTTTGTAGATTCTAAGAAAACCTTTAGTTCCGATGCCAGTCAAACCTTTTTCTGATACCATGAAGCTTATATAAAAAGTGTAAACAAAACAAAGAATATTATTGGCCAATTTGCAGTCAAAATGTCGATTTTTAAGAAAGAAATATTATAGGCCTAAAATGTTCCTGTGACTAAGCAATTTTCTTTTTTATAGGTCGGAGAAAGTCATAATTCAGCGAAATTCGTTTTCAAATTGAGGGAAAAGACTGGTGGTTCTGCCAAATCTTTTATTCTGTCCCTACTGGCTACAGAGATTACTGAATTAAAGCTATTATGCCTTGTGAGGATTTCTGTTGTTAAAATATCTCTGGATTTTGGTCGGGGGGTTTATTTATTCAGATTCAAGGGAGTGAAAGAAAGAAGATGTCTGTGCGAGAATATCCTAGCTTATGAAATAGCACATAATTATTATTATAAGACGTCAGGGCCACTAGGAGGTGGCCCCCCAAGAGGCAGTGGCGAGAGATGGCTTCGTATTTCATGGCCCATCGCTACATCGATGTCCTCTATGTCAAATTGTAGAATTTTGTGCATCAGTGTCTTCAATGTGTTTTAAGTTAAATATTTCGCTTTTTGCATTTTTCTCACTTTTTTCCCTTATTTTTCTAACTCCTCCAAACTTTAACGTCCAACATAGTTTCATGCTATCTGGCCCACATACATTTCGTGACATAATTAAAAATAAAGTCAGAAGTGCTTTTCAGTATTTCTCTTTCACTTTATGAAAAACGTTATTTAATTAGCAAAACTGACAATTTTGTATTTATTTGATATCATAGTACTATTTTAAAAAATCATGAAAATAAATAAATAAATAAATAAATGAAATTTCGAATTGCGCCTGTTATTTTCTAGAAATTAGATTTTAGAAATTGCCTGCAAAGTTTGGAACGATTTGAAGATTTTGAAAAACACGGCAAAATCCAAGATGACGGCCGTTTCCATGGCAGCCAGACGTGCTAGAAAATTTCCAAGGATATATTCTGAATCAGACAAACGGGCTAATTACACACGCAAAGGAAAATACCCTAGTTGAAAAAAAAAAAAACAAAACACACACACACACACAAAAACAACCCCCCCCCCCCAAAAGTTTTGAGATTCCCATATCCCCCCTCCCCACCCCACCCCGCCGTTAATCACTTATTTGCGCATTTTCATTTGTCAGCGCGTTTCAGTGGGTGCTATGTTGCTGTTCTTCATCGGTTATTGTTCCTCCAGCACCACTCTCTCTCTCTCTCTCTCTCTCTCTTTCTGTTAGTGTCTTTAGTGCTATTTGGTTCTCCCTCTGTCTGTCTCTCTCACACATAATCTAATCAGTGATTTTCTCTCTATGCAAGTATCAAGACTGTATCTTCCTTTTTTTTTTCACTAAAGCGTCTTTTGTCTTTTTTTGCATGCATTCTGTGCGTGTCCATGTTGGTGCATTTACCTGTAGCCTATGCGATCGCTTATCTGTACTTCTTATAACATTGTTATCTCTCTGTCTCACTTTTCTGTTTCTCTCTGTAGTAGTGTGCCTCTGTGGATCTGTACATCTCTTTCACTCTTTCCCTCCTTCACTCCCTCTATCTCTGTCTCATGATGTCTATAGGTACGAATCTATTTCCGTCCTTATTCTTTCCCTACGTCCCCCTCCCTCTCTCCATCACTGTGTCGCTGTGTGTCTGTTTGGATTTCTCTGTCTCTGTCTTCCTTTCTCTTCATGAATCTCTTTCTGTCCACTATTTGTCTCTCTCACTCGCTATTGCCCGTGTTTCTTCCTCAATCTCTCCATTCCTTTCTCTCTTTCTCTCTCTCTCTTACTGTGTGCCTGTTTGGACTTTTATAAGTTTATCTCTCTTTCACTCTCTTTCCCACCCGCTTTCTCTCCCTCAGTCTCTCTGTCTCTCTTTCCGCTCTGTTTGAATTTCTATATGTCGAGCTCTTTTTCTCTCTGCTTCAATCCTTCCCTTTCTCCTGTGTCTCTATATGTCACTTTGTATCTGTTTGCAATCCTGTGTGGCTCACTTTTCTCTCTCTCTCTCTTTACTCTTTCTCTCAATCTCCCTCAGTATCATAAAATCATCGTGGCTGTATGCTCGTGTCTCCCTCTCTCTAAATGCTGCATTTGTCGGCTTGCCAAGCTGAAAACTTCATGTTGAAACATTGCGTTACTCAGCTGCAAATACCGCCGGTATCCTCCGGCCTCACCCAGTTGTCTGTTCTATACTTAGCCCTCGTCGCGCACTCAGGCCGTGTTTACGGATGCTCGCCCACGCAATCTCTCTGCTAACCCTTGGTGCTCACATTCCATTGTTCGTCATTTTCTTGTTCGTATATCTGTCCTGTTCTACTCTTTCTCTTTCCCTCTTTCGCTTACTATTTCATGTTCGTGATTCACTCTCTTTCTCCCTCACTCTCCCTCTAACTCTCACCCCTAAACTCCTCTCTTGTCTCTATCTCCCTTCCTCTTTGTCTATCAGCACTGGCTCGATCACATTTATGCTTTTTTTTTTTCTTCCCCCTTCTTTTTTTTTTCAACCTCTATCATTTCCTTAGTCTTCTTCTTCTGTCTCCTCTCTCTTACCCTTCTTTCAGTCCCATTTTCTCTTTCTCCTTTCTCTCTCTCTCTCTCTCTCTGTCTCTCTGTCTCTGATTTCAATCACTTTCATGTTCCTTACTGTCTCGGACTTCTCCATTTTTATCTGTCCTTCTGTTTCATATTCTGGCTTTCCTCTCATACATTCACCACTTTCTTTCAATCTCTTCTCTCTCTCCCATCTTCCCCTTTTCTTTCTGTCTGTTTTCTATTCTATCACTTTCAAGCTTCTTTCTCTTTTCCTTTCCTCTTTTCCCATCCTTCTCTCACTCAGTCCCGCACTATTTCTCGCCACTCTCTGTCCTTGCATGCAGTCTTGTTTACTTTTGCAATTACCCCCTCCCCCCCCCCCCCTCCCGGCCCTCTTTTTCCAATTACCCCCCGGCCCTCTTTTCCAAATCTATCTCTCAGTCGCCATCTGTTCCATGATGAACAGAAAACGTTACTTTGTCCGTAGCATCGAGTGTGTTCAGTGTTCTGATGTGTTCACCCCCCCCCCTTTCGCCCTTTCCGCCATCAATCCCTTTGATCTCCGCACTATAAAAAAGCTAAGGCTACCACGTGCCCCTACAACACAGCCATTCCAGTAACCTTCACGCCCTCTCTTCTCCCCTTCCCCCTTCTCTCTCTCTCTCTCTCTCTCTCTCTCTCGCTCTCTTTCAATCTGTTTGCGTTGCTTTTCTTGCCAGGTCTATTCAGTTCTCTTCACTGATTTTACTCCCTTTTCTTCCTTCTCCTCCAATAGGTTATGTCTGTACTACTATTATTCTCTTTCTTTCTTTCTTTCTTTCTTTCTTTCTTTCTTTCTTTCTTTCTTTCTTTCTTTCTATCTATCTTTCTTTCTTTCTTTCTTTGTTCCTTTTCTTTCCTTCTATCTTTTCTGATTCCTCCTTTCTTTCGTTCTTTTCCTGTTATATTTTTCTCTTGTCCCTTTTCTTTTCACTTATACCTCTATCTAACGCTCTCTCCTCCTCTCTCTTCTTCTTTCGTGCTCTGTTTGTCTTGTCCTCGTTCCATCCTCCTCTCACCCACCGATTGCGTCTTTATTGATAGTTATGACTCTCGTTCTTTCCTTCTTTCTGTCTTTTCTATCTCAAATCGTTCTCTGAGTGTATAGTATGCTTGGTTCAGCTCTTTTTTCTCTCTAAAGCTCTCTCTCCCTATCTCTCTTTCTTCATGCCTTCACCATATTACACAAAGTGTGGAAAGGTTGGTTGCCCTGTTCTCACACGTGCACCCAGCATGAAGGCTTTAGCACATTCTTTTGCTACTGACGAAGTGGATGAGTATTCGAATCTTCAGCTTGAGTCTCTCGACCGTGAGAAAAGATAGTTTTTGAAAGAAATAAGCCGAGGTTGGTCTATCGGAAGTGATGTCACCACGAGAGGATGACGTCATTCCAGTTGCTGATCCTCTGCATCGACCAGGGTCTTATTTACTCATACTACGCAGTGTCACATTTTTTATCTCCCCTTCGCTCTTTCATTTTTTTTCTGCCCCTGTTGTTTTCGTTTGTAATTTCTCTAATCTTTTCTTTTCTCTCTTATCTCCGTCCAACCTTCCAATTTTTTTCCACTGCCTCATCTACTCATCACCTTTTCCTATACGTTTCGCCTGTCTCTCTCCCCTGTCTCTCATGTCGATGCCATATATTATGACTGAATCGAGTTATACGGATGCAGCCCGCTATGTGTGATGGCGGCAAATTATGTATCTTGAAACTTATACCATTTCTAGTATTGCCACTACACGGAATTAAGCCTTACTCCACGATCTATGGTTTAATAGACCATACCACAAAAACGCGTTTGCTTAAGACTGAAGGTTTTAAGCCAGATACCATCAAATTATAATCCTCGCACTGCTTTTGCTTAAGAGAACCCACTTTACAGGCGTATCTCTATGAGATTATAACATTGTCTGAGGAATGCAATGTTTCCGAAACATTATTATAACTCAAATGTTATCAGTTCTCGCCTCAGATTCTAAATTGCCCTATCACATCGCTTTCATGTGAAAATGTTATGATAACAGGGAAACTGATTACCTTAAGGCCATTGCCGTATCTGCAGTTTCCGATTTGTGGCATCACGCCAAATTCCACAATACTCTCCTCGTTCTATCCAACGAGAAAGATCACGCCAAGCAGTAAAAAATTCTTCATACAGAGCTTAGTTAGAGGGGTATTAGTTGATTCAAGGGAAAACGCCTAAATATCCCATTGCAGTGTTATCTTGCCAAGTAAAGAGCTGGAGTGTGATAGAAATATGTAATAATGTACCATAGTAGTTACATTATGCTATTTAAGTCTCATGCCGAATTCAGTTATATCCACCACATCATTGTTTTGCAAAGATTCGTCTGGACGCGTGTAAGGACATGGTAGTCTGTCTCACAGGACTACGATCATATCTCATGTCCACTCGAAATTTGTAGAGATGTCATTTAGCTTTCATAAAATAATGGGATAATGTTCATGCTTTGCGCCTGTACGTAATGTGCTTGCAATATTTTAGAACAAAAGGTTGACAGCTGAGGATCAGAAGTTAATGCTGTTCTTATGAGGCAAAAGACTATAAAGAAGTACATTTGACATCTATGACACTATAATACTTTTGTGCCACGTGCTCTTTGTTATTTTCCAATACTTGTACAAACAGAACCTGTTTTCAGGTTTGCCCGACGCACGCTCTTTCTTTTCACTTCGTCATCGCGAATATGGCTTGTCGTTTTAAAGATATGATAGATTTTCAACATGGTCTAATTCTTGGAGAGCATGAAACTACACGGGAACAAAAACATCGTCTGTCGAATTAGCTTAAAACTTGGCTCTCAGCAAGGCACGTGTTGCTCATCAACTTCAAACCGAACGAACTAATTGAGTAAACCCCTCGCCACCTTTCGTTTCTACTTGCAGAACGCACGAAAAATTAGGAAACTTTATCTAGATGGAAGATATTTTGGAGTCAGAACCGGAGGGAGCTCTGCAACCCTTCGTCAAATAATTTTTAAAAAAATAATAATAATAAGAGAAAGTTGGATAGAGAAAGAAGGAGACTGGGCAAGGTCGAAATGACTTAGGGAAATATCTAATCGGAAAGAGTCCCGGGTTGCATGGCAACGATTTAAAGTAATTTTGTGAATTACTCTCACCAACATGCCCAGTGTTTCCATAACATCCGGTGGTGATATCTATGGTTTTAGTCATCATAATTTCTTTGATTGATGAACTGCTAAATGAAAATAATAATAATAGTAATAATTAGCCGAATTAAGTCTTTCCTCTTCTGAAGTCTGGTGATCAATAAAATTATAGGTTTAGTTTATGCTGTATCTGGGAGACTTGGAGTGGATACGTCGTTGGTTTATCCTGCATCTTTGAGGCTCAAAGAGCTTGTCTTCGCCATTTTGCATGACATAACTGCATAATCTACTACTTCAAATTCATGAGCTTTATGTCACATTAGGTGAACTTAAGGTACATATTGCCTGTCAGATTCCAAGATCATCGGCGTTCAAAGGTAAGGCAGGACGGGCCAGCTGGGAAAAATCTCCAACTCTCATCTCGTATATTTCACGCACAAATTACCTGCCCATTAAGTGTGAAGCGAATATGAAAGACAGACAAGAACATGTCATTCACCTGGCCATGGCGCACGTGCCGCTTAGAGGGAAATTTAGTTATATGAAACCTCCGGTTAAACTAACCTTTCCAAACGGCACTCCGCAATCGTCGCTTTTCAGTGTTTCATTGGTCCGACAATCGAATCAAATGTATGCGGACAAGCCAAAGACATCTTTCTAGTAGAACTAACATTTCGTTCATTCATGTGCCCCCTCTAATCATACGACTGAGGGTGAATTGGATGGATGGATCGAAATAGTAACGACACCCCGGGAAATCATTAACCTGTTATATTATTATCTAGACGACAAGAACAACTGTTCAGTTCATAGATAGCTTTCCCAATCCATCACATTTTTATGCAGAAATATTCAGTTAACAGATATACACAGTTAAAAAGATATATAAGACTGGAGAGTCAGTGCGTACACCATGCCAGCTTACACCAGTCGGAACCAAATTCCTCACTCCACTGTGGACACAAAGCTATTAAAATAGATCAATTTTGGTTTAGATTGGTGCAATATGACATGATGCGGATACAGTTAATGCACTGATAAGCCAATCCTGTTGCATCGTGGAATTGCTACCTGGAGATGGGATAGAACACAACAACAACAACAAGAACAAAATTGTTTATCTGCCGTGGTAGGACAGAATGAATTATTTTTTCCTTAACCCTCTTAGTATTCGATGCATCAACTCAGATGGAACATCCAGTTCCTTCAAGAAGTCGGTGTGTCACTAGACATAATTTTCACTTTTGACGACATGTGCCGATGATTTGTAATACAACTCTTCTCACAAACACCTATTTTTGATTATTACTGGTAAAATTAAAACTGGTCTAAATAGTGAGAAAGTTATGAAAGACTTCATTGCATCATCTTGAAATTCTGAGAAAGAGCGGCGTCTAAATGTGGAATGAATGAAATAGTGAACACCAAAAATAATATAAATGTTTTCATATTTATTGCTATGAAAAGAGGAGCTTGAACAGTTTGTGTGTGTGTGTGTGTGTTTTTTTTACTCCGCCTCTGTCTTTTCCACAAGTTCTATTCGATCCAAAGAAAAGCTTTAACAGAAACTCAGACAAGAAAACTGATCTACAGTAAAGCTTTACTAACATGAACGGTTTATATAAAAACTGCGGGGTTTTGAGAAATAGATTTTGTTGATAACATCTTTGTGTGCAAAAATGAGATGTCAAAATCGGATTTGCAATGAACTTCTACAGGCATGAATGTTGTCAAGGTACGTCTCCTACAGTGTAAGCATTGTCTGCTGGAGTGATCGTTATAATTGCCGGCATTTCCCTCTGCCGAGAAAATGTGCTCAATGTTGATAAGCTTGCACCCCGAGTGGGTTACGGTGGGAACCGGCTCCACCAATCACTTTTAGCTGTGCTCAGCATGGCAGGTACTAGCCAGCTATCAACAGGTAAACACCTGCTATGACACAAATTCTTTAACACTCACATAAACATGTATACACATACACCCTATACACGACATATACACACACTTATAACTAAACCTAACACGCCCCAACTATATGGGTAAGATGAGATTATAAAAATGCTCATAGACGTAGGCTCAAAAACACACGTATATCCGCAATTTAAAAAAATACAGAAACACACACACACAAATACACATACCCAGAAGCAAAAAGACTCTCATATCTATTCACAAAAACACACATGTGAGCTTACCCCACACAAATATACACTCTCTCAAACACACATGCACGCACACAAGCACAGAAGCAAACGACATGACCTAAGTTTACATACAGAATGGAATAAATTTAGTACTTTCTTCGAAATGCATGCAACATTGGGAGTGTTTGCTCTTGCGCTGAGCAATGACAAGGGAATCGCATTGAGGTTTTAGACTGTAAGCAAATGATATGAGCGTGAGTGAATGTGTGAGTCGCTGCTGCTCATTGAATTTAAATCATTCTCTCCTTTATTCACTATGGGATTCTTCAAAAAGATTCAAACATGTCATCACTCGTCAGCTGTATGCAGATAGGAATAGAAGGGTTTGTCACAAATGAATGTGAAATTAGCTCCCCAAAATAACATTCTCAAAACAACAAAAACAAGAACAAGAACAACAACAAACACAATAGTTTGATACAGAAACATTTTCAAAGTGAAAGACATTCTCAGCTATGGACAGTTATGCCAACATGTGAGTCCATGGAGTGCCGTCCTCGACTTTCCAGGAGTGACATCTCTTCTCTCTCTCTCTCTTTCTCTCTCTCTCTCTTCTTGCTCTTGTATTCTCGTCCGCTTTCTTTCCTCTCTTCTTTTTGACGTGTAAACATTTCTTACGGTGTTTGACACAATATAGCCGTAATCTTGCTGATGTGTCGTCAAACCCCCAGCACAACAACAACAGCATGTGAATAACCGTTTTTCTCTATCTAGTCATAATTCACACATTAACAACAACAACAACAATAACGAAAAAAAAAAAACCCAATAAAACAGATAACGAATTAAAAACAAGAAAGAACCAAAACAGGACATACTCTGTGCTTACCCATGCAGAACTAAGGACAATGAGGCTGAGCATACGGTGCTCATACAGATGAAAACACAGCCAATGACTGTCTCGATATCTACATCAACCGAATTTAGCTCTCCAACATACAGACAAAAAGCATTCTGGCATTTGGGTATGCAAGTACAGAAACACACACACACACACACACACACACACACACACACACACACACACACACACACACACACACACACACAC
>JBCAUA010441833.1:0-17668 GCA_038406235.1 Peronia verruculata | reverse complement strand
GCACTTGAATATCACCTCTCCTAGCAATATCACGAGTTCCAGTGCCAGGGATGGACACTGGATGACCACTATGACGCCAGAAAAACTGCTGATCATGCAAATTATCAATATAAGTGTTCTAAAATAAATTTCCTCGTCCTATAAATGGCTCAATTTTGCTTTCTTTCTGCTACTAATAGCTCAGTCGTCGACTATATGTCATAGTAAAGGTCAAGACACTCTTGGTTTGCACTTAAAAATGATATGGGGGACACACTGAGGCCTTCAAGACCCCGAAAGTGGTTCTTATAAAGCAAATGTCAATAAAACATACGTCCAGAGAGCCAAACAACTGCAACAAAAGACCCACGAGTCACGAAAAGAGGGCTAGTATGTTGAAAAAAAAAATGCTGTTCCGAGCCCGAAAACCTAACAGAGAACTCTTTATGTCAATTTTTCACACACACACACACAAAAAAAAAAAAAAAAACTTCAAACGCGTTTTTCTCAAAACCTTTTTTTGACAATTTTTTTTTCTATCTCCTTTTTTGTTTTGAAACCGATTCAAACCACATTTGGTATGCATCATTGTCACCACAAAACCCAAAAACTTATGTATGCGCGGCAATTTTGGTGAGTAATTTTTAGAGATCGGACATACGCTCTGGAAACCTGCATCCAGCATCACAAGACAAGCCCTAACCTGGAACCCCCAAGGCAAAAGGAAAAGAGGCCGACCAAAAAACACCTGGCGCCAGGACTTTGAAGCAGATACCCAAAAGATGGATTGCACCTGGGAACAGCTGGAACGTCTGGCCCAGGACCGGGATGCCCGGAGAGCTCGTGTCGCTGGCCTGTGTTCCAGGGGGATTCCAGGCGAAAGTGAAGTGAAAGTGAAGACCTTTTGAAGAAAATTTGCTTTTTAGTTTGAAAAAAATGGCGAAATTTGAATTTTCGCTGTATGGCATTTTCAAAAATTTATAGAAAATTCGTATTGCATGGAACCTAATCAAAATACTCAACTTTTTAGATATTATATCAAACAATATATCCACCAAGTTTTATCAAGTTCCGTTGAAATTTGGCGGAGGAGATAGATTTTAAAATCTGTCAATTTAGGGACGCTAAATTCCAAGATGGCGGCGCTGCCATGGCAATCGCATGAAAAAGTTGATTTTTTCCATTGTTTTCCCTAAATTTGAACTTGCTGAATTCGATGGAAAAGGTTAACAATAACCTAACGTTAAGAATAAGAATAATAATAAATCACCCTCAGGAAGCACCCCCCCCCCCCCTTTAACATGGCAGAATCGATTTGACCTATATTTAAAGGTCTCTCAGGAAATTCGTGGGTTCTCTTCTAGTACACTTAGCTCTATAAAATTGAAATTACTGTCCGCTAAACTAAGGTTTCTAACACAATGTGTGGATATTATTATTTATCTTAACACGGCCTCTAACTCTTGCTGAATAAGGAAATAGAGCACAGCTTATGTAAAGACTCCAAGTGCCTGATGACGACGTACTTCGTGGGACAGAGCTATGACAACCTCCTAGCAGTATCTTACCTCCTAACAAAAAAAAAAAAAACAAAAAACGATTGCTCCTCATGATAACTTGAAGATACTTAGATTAAACCAAGGTCGCCAAATAGGCAGGATAACTAAACAACAGGTGTCTAAATGTAGCAGTGTATAAGGCTTTTAACTCTTTTAACGCCAAGTTTTCAAAAATCAGTCTTTTGTCTGTTTTCTGTATTGAACTAAGTTATCATTATTTGCAAGTCTCTGCTCTCATTGGGGAAGGCGGACTGATTCAGAACAATTAAATCTGCACAATTCGGGCCCTGCATTTTATTATTTGGCCATATTTTAGTTTGATCCCCGTTGGGGGAGTGGGGGGGGGGAGGGTAATATGGTTTTATAAAATTAAAAAAAAGGGAAAAAAGTACGCTGGCAACCATTGCTGCGGCCTAACAGGACAACATATACTTTAAAAAAAAAAGAGAGAGAAAGCTGAGATAGCCCTCGTATAGGTCTGAAAAGCTTAAGAAAAACCAAACCAAAAGTTCATGTAGTTCGTGTTTTTCTCCCAACACTAGTTACATATTTTTAACGTTGATATTGGTTTGCTTAGGTATCCTAAAATGAATTTTAATAAGGCCAGGTTTCCTAGCCCAATCCACAAATACTTTCTTTATCTCAAGAGGGTCACTATCTACTACTATTGAATGTGGAGACAGTGCAGTTTGTAAATACAGACCTGGAGGTCAAGAATACTGGCCTAGTTCTTTGGAGGAAAACAATGATTTCAGCAGAATGTCACTCCTTACAGAAGATCAAAATAAAGAAATGGATCGCTTTATATCTTATGAAAGTATTGAAGCGGTATTCACATCACTTATCCCTGAGTCTAGATGACCGTTGGGGCACCAAGGATGATCGGGCAACCCCGTTTCTCCATCCTTCTCTATTTTCTGCCTTTCGAAGGGCTTCACCCAACATGATGCCTGTCCATTCCTTTATGTTGTCTTCCTATCTCTTTTTCTGGCAGTCTCTCATTCTCCGTCCTTGTACAGCGCCCCGTAGGATCGTCTTTGCAAATCCTGCTGATCTTGGTATGTGCCCATACCACCTAAATTAGCGCGGTGAGAAGCTCTCCATAGGGCCTAATGCCATGCCTAATTCTGTTCTTCACTTAATCATTAAGTAACATGATCTCTGTATGGGAGATGCATCAAAAGCAGCGTTACAATAGCCAAACAAGAAGTTTGAGCTGTAGCTTAGTTTGTTTTGTTCTCATTAGTCCTTCAACCTCCAGAATTCCGTGCATTAGAATTCTGAACTGTTAGTTCAAATCTTTATATCATCAACTTACTGCAGTTTGTTTTGTGAAAAAAAAAAAAAACTTTTGTTATCAACATCAATATAATAATGGCTTTTAATTGTTATCATAAAGATGACTGGTCTCTATACAGAGGGAAAAAAGGCTATAGAACAGAACTTTACACGGCTTCTGGCACTGAAAGGTTTAAATGTTATATCCAAAAACGTGTGTGTCAGAACCCTTATAATGCTAACTATTTGAACATCCCTTCTAATTTCGGTTTTAACTTTACTACTGAAATATTGCCAGTTTATTGTTCTTTATTGCTTAATATTGACTCGCGAAGTTTTATTGAAATTGGGTATTATATTATATCAGTCTCATAGCGCATTAAAGAGATGATTCGGTCACTATCAGCCATGACTGAGCTGGGAGCAGTAGTGTCACCTGTAAATAAAGAATTGAATATAGGCTTAGTTCGAGGAACGAAGACAGGAGACCTGTTTTGCATTTCTTTCCTTATAAGGAAATAATAAATACAATGTATAATAATAATAATGATAAACGCCTGTTAAACTATAATTATGTGGAAGTACTCATATTGTACTATAATGTAAAATTATTAAAAATCAAACTGAATTTATGTAAACAAAAAAACAAAAAAATGGGTTTTTTTAGATACTGAACAATGTAGTATTTATATATGTATATGTTCGAATGGTATGGGTTAAAGCCTTAGGACTCATCCTTGTCCGGGACACAGCGTGTTACTCTTGCTGGGATATTTACTGTAAAGAAAACTCATAATTGCCAGTAATGATCGTCCATAGCCAACATTAATTAGGAAGATACTGTGATTACTGTGGCCTTTAATTTTCTTTTGGTATGATACACATTCACACCAACACACATACACATATACGCGGTCACGGACTGATATAAGCACACACAAATATTCAGAATTGAAATAAGATACTTTTGACAGATCTTTAGCAGAAACATTGATCTGGTAAGAAAGAGAGGATTGTTGGCAGGAAATATGCAACAAACTAGAGAGCTCAAATATCCAATGTCATTAATATAACAGGAAAGGTACAGTGGAATGGTTGTGTCACCAGTGCCTCTCCAGGACCATTCTCCAAAGGGTTGTACAAAAGAAAGATCGTACAAGAAGAGAAAGATGTGGACATTTGGGAGAGGAGAAGAGCAATTACTTTATTATTATAGCCATATGCCACCTGTAATGAGATATATTCTGCCTACCAAATTAACCAAAATGACAAAGAAGGAAATGAGATAAGTTTCATTTTCTCTTAAACGGAAATTCGATTCATAGTTGATGAGACACAACTGATCTATATATGTATATGCAAGAAACAGACAGTTTTACGTGTACCATAGAGATACTCATAATAACCCCGACGTGTACTGATATAGACAAAAGTGTCACGAATAGATCAGAACAAGGAAGATTTAAGAAACATTGCCTCATCTTGACAAACATATCGATGACAGTAGAGATGAATGCTACAACGCTCGTGATTAGTTTTTACATGAAGCAAACGCCCACTTTTTCTGGAGTACTGAATTAGTCATAATGAGGGTATATTGAACCTCTCTGAGTTTTGTTAAGCTTTGATATGCAGAAACAACCAGCTTAGAGACAAAAGGGTAAGGAGAAAGGCAAGGGCAGCCTCCGTGGCAGTGTCAACCCCCTTTACTTGCAACAACTGTTCGCGAGACTGCCACTCTGAGGTGGGGCTCCTCAACCACTCCAGATGCTATCCCCAAACCTAGCGCTACACCATTGTCTCTCGAGACGTACGGATGCCGACGACGACGTCAATATGCAGGCCTCTAAGCTTGGCTCTATCCATGTTCTAAGAGAAAGATATCGTCAAGGGGCTAGCCATTTGGCTGAAGTCACCGAACTGTGACACAGAGAAATTCCCCTTTTCCATCTTCTTCTGCCAGTCTTGAGTTCATTAAAATGCGCTATTAAATAAACTCACAAGAAAACTTTTGTCCTTTTGGCCTAGGTCACAGTTGAGGCAGTTTCAGTCCTTAAAGGGTGTCATTTAAAGAAAACAAGCGAATTTTCAACTAAAATGATCCATATTTGAGAAAATAATGACATTTTTATTGAATATCTCAAAACTAGGAAAAATGATCTAAGCCAAATGGCCGGCCCCGTGATGGTATACCGTCGGTTGAGTTGTTCCACCATAAAGAGATTCTGTATTACAGTTTAATTAATGTTATCAGTACCGGTAGCATCATTACACTCTACCTCCGTGACACTAGGGATGCTACAGAAAAATTATGTCTATCATGAACCACAGAAAACATGAAACAAACAAAAACTTTCACAAGAGGACCAAGGAAACTACAGGATCACACTAAAATCTCATCAATAAGGTGAAAAAACGAAAATTGAAATAGTCATATGCCCTGCCCAGCCTGACCTTAAAAAAAAAACTATCTTACACACCATGGACATGAGATTTTAAGAAAGAGAGATTTGCTGATTCTCAAAGAACACTGGAAGATAAAGAGGGTCAGAGGAGGTTATTCGTTTTCAAAGGCATCCCGAGGTCAGAGAATAGATAGGGTAAAGTAAGTAATATTAATACTGTAGGACTTAGGAAAGCTATGAGCACCCTAGGCCAACCCTACCATAATCACGTCAGAACTTCACTATCCAAATACAATAATAATGTCTGTGTAATTATACGCTGACAAAAAAGTTTTAACACTCAAAGTGTATCTCATGGAGTCGATGTTAAACACTTACAAGGTGACATGCTTGTATGCAGAGATAGATATAGCGTTATGCAGAGATGATAAAGCCTAACTCAACTGGCTACAACCTCGAAAGTCAAGACTATACACATGTAGATAATAAAGAAAATCATATTATTATGTAGTTATGTCATGATATTATCTGCCTGCACTTTCCTATCGTTAAACAACACAGCCATAAGACAAACACACAGGATCGGCGTTATCTAAAAGGTAAAATTAAACAACTATCAGGACCGTTAACCTTTAGTGCGTAGCCCATAGCTTAGAACTGAAGGGCCACATTCTAAACAAGTCATTGACCGATGAGGAAAATAATACAAAGGACGTGTAAAGGAACGTTGCACATACAGTTTATGACTCACAGTAGGCTCAAAACCAATTTATTGGTTGGCTCATAAGCATTTTACTACTCACAAGATTAAAAATGCTCTGAAGTGAACCCTCTAAGGTCGAGAGCGACATAGTATATTATACCCGATTTGCAATTTCAAAACATTGAGGGCTTCGAGCGTGTTGTGTATGATTTGTATGAGAAAAAACAAACAAACAAACAAACAAGCAAACAATACTCCGTAAGGACGGACACAATATATACCAATAATAGTTAGGCCCCAAAAATGATTCCATACTAAGATTTTTGCCCAATTCAACCTTATCTAAGACAACATGATCCTTATGTTTTAAAGTTACTCTGGATAGGAGAGGATCAACTCTCAAAGTGTCAAGTACTGGCCTGTTCCGAGCCTCCCCCATTCTTGTTATGCTCCATTTAAATGAATTTCCAATTAACTGACAGTACAATGACAAAATACTCATCTTGCAACGTCACTTAGCTTACACTGTAATTTCTCGATCGTGAATAAATATCATTAAGTGAAATTACCCCCTTGAAAAGCTTCTTTTGACATGATATATGAATCTAACTATTGCGACTTTGAAAAGAAACACACCAGCAAGAAAAATTTCTAAGTGGGAACTCACTTTCCAGCGAGAGGTTGACAATGTCGAAACCGCGACCGTTGATCAAAAATCCAAATTCTAGGGAACTGTGAAGCTAACAATTCATCACTAAAACCGTAAAGACCAAATTTACGAATAGTGAATAGATGCAGTATCAGTACTCATTACAAAGTTAGTTTTCATCTAAAAAGTTCCATACCATTGCAATTTTCTTAGAACAATGCCTGCGGTACTTAGGCAATTTGGATTTTAGGGGTCAAATTTTGGTGTTAATTTGATGTACAAGTTGGCCAGAAAAAAAAAAAAATGGATGGAGAAGAGGAGAGAGGGTGAAAAAGGAAGGATTCTGATAGCTGACCTTGCCTAAGGAGCAAACTAGTCTGGTTCTGTCCCTGCACAGTACAGGCTAGAGTAATGTAGGGGTTGATACAGGCTAGAGTAATGTAAGGGCTGATACAGGCTAGAGTAATGTAGGGGTTAATAATAAAAACTCTGAAATGGAACAGAAACAAACTCCGAGCTATTATCGCCGGGGGAACGTCTAGCCCGAATCACATAGACAAATATTTGTACAGTTAATAAGGATCAGATTATTTAGCCTTAGATAGGAAGAAAGAAACAGAAAGTGGAAAGAGGAAATGAAATTAAAGAATGAACAAACAAAAGGAAGGAAGAAGGAAACAGAAAGAGAAGAAAGCATAAAAAGAAGAAGAAAGAATAAAAGAAAGAGAAACAGGCAGGACAAAAAGGAAGCAGAGACAAGCAGAAAGGGAGAAAAGCGAATGAAGGAAAGAGAGACAGACAGAAAGAAAGAATGAAAAAAGAAAGAAAGAAGAGAGAGAAAGAAAGAAAGAAAATAAAGAACAGAAGAAAGAATGATTATCCTAGACAGAAAATTCCTTGTCCATCCCACGTCCAGGTCTACAAAAGGCCGTGCTATTTGACCTCTATACAGCAAAGGTCATCCGATTTGTCACTGCACAGGTCTAGCTGTTCTTCCTGAGAACCCTTGCTTTAGGTCACGGTGACCATCTCTAAGGTATCTTAACAGGTCTTGATTCGATGTACTTTTGTGTGTTTGTAATTGGGACACGGCAGAGAAAGAACTGGCATGAAAACATCACCAGAGGGGACCGTACTCTGTGGTGTGGTGTCTGGCCTAGCGGTTAGGCCGTCGACTCGGGATCTGAAGTTCCGGGTTCGAATCCTGACTGATCCCGACATTTTGTCCTTGGGAAAGGCAGTTTACACACATTTCCTGACTCCACCCAGGTTTGAATGGGTACCCGACTATAGACAGTGATTGATATTGTTAGATTGATAAGGATTTGAGCGCCTTACAGGCAGCCGCCTTGTATGTTTCCCTGGAAGCTGAGAACGTTTATGAGTGTCTTCTTTGGGTTTGGTCGGGGTAATAATAGATTGTAAAGCCCTTAGAGCCTGTAACTACGGGAATAAGCGCTATATAAATACTCTCTATTATCATTACTCCAAACACACCAACTGCTAGCAACAGCTGACAGACAGCCATGGAGAAGGGTCGCCCTGTCTGCAGCCCTATGGTTTCCCCTACGACTGCCTCCACTGTCAAGGGCCTGAAGAAGAAGAAGAAAGACAATGTGAGACCTTTGTAAGACAAGCAGTGGTGGAAATTCCGCATTTCTCAATCAAACGGCTGCTTGGACGAGAGAAAACACCCACCGATTTGATTCAAAATAGGAAGGGAACATAGAAAAACAAAAACATAATTATTCAGTGTGCTGTCCAGATAGAGATATGTACCGGTATGTTAGGCATGTGTGCCGGTGTCAGATGTTATGGATTTTATCTGTACTCTGAGAGAGTTGAAGCAGTAAACGATGGGATTATTATTATTATTATTATTATTTTTAATGATGCAAATGGATTCGATAAAACAGTGCGCGACCTGGATCAAATTATCAAATAGCAAGATATTCTGGAAAAGTTCTGAAACCCAAAAACAATGACATTGACATAGATCTATCCTCACTAAGGAACTGCTTTGTAATACTCAGGAACAGTAATTCAGTTCGCTGTGGGAAGACCAATAGATTTTTAAGACCAATAGATTTCCCGATATAAGGAGGAATCATTTAGTTAGAACTGTCTCTTTTTTTTACTTCCGGAATTCTTGATATTATTTGTATGTTAAAGATAACCCTGGTGAAAGTCTCAAATTTTTGCTCACACTCTTCCAAAAATTCAGTGAAAGAGCAAAATATTATACATTTGACACCAATAACAACATGAATAACAGCAAAAATAGTACAAGAATGCAGTAATATCAACTTTTATAATCTTTCCAAGATAGGCCCGGCTTTGCTCTTGCCACTTGAGTTCATAGGGCCTGTGGAAAACGTTTTCTTTCTTCCATTACGTTAACAGATGTGTGTCATGTCTTATAGAAACGTCATTTCAAAATAGATGAAACTAATGTGTTGTTGTTGCACACACTGCGTTATCTCATGCTTGAGACATGTAAGCACACGTGTCCATGGATGCTGGACAAAATTATATAGGTGCATAACCTCTCGAACACAAACAATCACATGAACAAGAATAAACCCTCGTAGCGTTCACAACAACACACTTACAGACATTGGTAGACATATCCATCACACACTCATCCAAACCCATATTACTATGTATGTACACTAATGCAGATTCCCCCCGCGGAAGCCCGGGGTTTATAAGTAGGTTCTCTGCTCCCACCTGCAGGCGATGTAAGCCCACTGTCGGTGGGGTGCCTCCCATGGAGTGCCATCTTCGACATTCCAGGGAAGACATCTTTTCTCTCTCTCTCTCTCTCTCTCTCTCTCTCTGTCCTTGCTCCTGTCTTCTGTCCCGCTTTCTGTCCTCTCTCATTCTTGACGTGCAAAAGTATCTTACCGTGTTTGACACCACATAGCCGTAATAGTGCTGATGTGTCTTTAAACCCCAACACAACAACATCTATTGCAGATTCATGCAGCATGTAGACAAGAGATGCTATAATGTATGAGTACAAAAAATATACCGGGCCAAGGGACACACTTTGTCTTCGTTATCTCAAGTTGTCTGTATTCTCCAAGCACAACAATCATAGCTGATGCATGTAGTTTTGGATGTCAGTGGACGTGACAGATAAAGCACAATAGTCTGTTTTCACTCTGAGGGATGTTTCTGCAGAGTCACACCAACTCAGGTCTATATAAGCTGCACAGCCCAAAGTACGGTGACATCCCTGCTTTGCAGTTCCATGTTAGTATTAATTCCTGCTATTCCATTGTGAGACCGTACATTATTTTTACAGCTGCAGTTTGTTTTCTCATTGTTAAGGATTTAATTTGGTGAGTCACCTCGTGTAATTTGTCTATTAGAAATTGTCGTGAACATAATTAAATGTCTATTTTAATTAGATCTACTTCAGGCCCAGAATCTTCTTGTATTTTAAAAGCGTTCAGTGTTTAGAGTCTCTTGTGTAGCTTATGTAGAGACCAGCAGTTTTGGATAAAATGTCTATAGCCTTTCATAAACTGTGTGATTTGCCACTGCTAAACTTTTCAGTCTAAAAATTATAAACGCTGTTTCAAACTTTATCTTCGTCTTACTCTTAATTCCCTTTGGGGTCATACTGGGACGCCTTCTGATGAGTTTGCAGTAGTTTGTTTCTGTCCATCAAAGTTGTGGAATCGGGCCTGGGTCTTAGCAGGTCTTATCTTTGTTTATCTTTTCTTTTTGCTTACCCTTTTCTTGGCTTCCAAGCTATATGACTGCTAGAGGTTACATACTTCATAACCAATGGGCTGCTGCAACTGTTTTGTTTGTTTGTTTGTTTGTTTGTTTGTTTCGGTGATGTGCAAATTCATGGTATCCTGATAGTTTGGATTGTTCGCCCATGTTTTACTTTTGATTCTATTACGATGTTTTTCATATGCTGGGACTTATGATGCCTTATAGCGTATGAGCCATTGTAAAAAATAATGCAAAGTTTTCTTTTGTGTTAAATTAAACTGATATATTCACAATTTCTTCCAATCTTTTGAGGTGATCAGGATTTTTTTTTTTTTTTAATGTGCATATCAAACGGCTAAATTGATTGATGAAGTCATCAGAGGGCTATCCCAATCCACTAGAGCAATATAGCCTAATTCAGAGTCTAGAGTGTTAGGTATCCATTCCTGACACATTTATGTTTTCATAAGGTATGGGCGCGAACGATACACTCTCTATAGACTGAAACGGTTAAATGACGCTGTGAGGCGATATTTTGATTTTGTCCATCGTACTGCATGTAATCCACAACTATAGCAGATTTTCCCTTTAATATGTGCACAGATTTCACTGCAAAATAACTGCGTTCTCTGGATTGGCTTAGGTTAACATAATGCCACGGAAGCATACTGGTTAATTAAGTCGTTTTCTGGAAGGCTCCCTTTGGTTTTGTAAAGACCACAAACCATTTTTTTTTTGGGGGGGTCTTACCTAAGGGCTGAGTATTACCGATGAGTCACAACTCAGGTAAACTGAACATACAGTCTGCTGCATTTCGACGACAATAACGCATCTATGTACCTCTTTTCATAACCTTCATAGACATGGGTATGGATATTACTCTGATCGTATTTGATATAATATTATCTTCACTTTCATCTGGCCCTCGATTTCTGTTAATGTTAATGTCGTAAAGGTCTCTGTGAAGTTGAAGCCACCAGTCTCTTCAGACCCTCTCTGTAATGTCCTGTTTCCTTGGATGCAGCCAAACTTTACATTCTCAGACGTTGTTTTTCCATTTCTTCCTCCTTCCTCTGTAGTAATGACTTTTGTAGTTGTCTTTGACTGTCTGTCTCTTTAAGTTGCATGATGGCCGTTTTCATTAAGACCTGATGAACGAAAAACATGACAGCACCGTCTCGGTTTTTGTTTCCTCTCTACAGTTTGGACATTGTCGTGACATCCTGTGCCTCTTGGATCGTCTTGAGCAGTGGTCACCGTAGCGGTCCGAGAATGAATTGATACTGGGCCGCACAAGAAATTCTGTTTTGTTTCTGATCATTTTTGGTTTCGGTCCTTTTCGGCGTGCCCCAGATGGCGGTGCCATATCGGGATATCCGACCTTTGCATTTTGTTTAAACGTTGAACGGTCCATGGCAACATGAAGGTTGGGGACCGCCGGTGATGAAGACTTCTTGTTTGTAGCACGTTCCTTTGCCATTTGTACCTAAGTGTTTTCTGCAACTTCTCAATTCAATTATAAGACTCTCATTTTGTTATATTATTATTATTATTATTATTACTACTACTATTATTGTTATTATTAGTATTCAACCTGCTTTGAATATGCATGCACACTTCTCTGGACTTCTTGTGGACCACGTTAGGTACAAGTTCTCTGGAGTTTATGCCAAGGACTCTTGTGCAGCATCTCAATTCAATTGCAAGAATCCTTTGTTTCGAATTTACATTTTGTATGCATACAAATTTCATAAACGCATAATAAATATGACATCACAAATGAACATACAAGGTGTAGCTTTGGGCAAAGAATGATATGTATATTCTTGTCTTTCAGTTCAGTGTAAAGTTTTGGTAGCATGCTAGTGGTGTATGCAATCTGGCAGAGTGTAGTTCTGCAAACACCCACTCGTTAGACAATGTCCAGCAAAGGTCACTCGGTACGCTGGCAGGTCATTTTGACAAATCTACCGTGAACTACTAGTCAGGTTGCCGCTACATTATTTCAGCAGGTTGCAATATTACATTATCCAGCGTCGTCGTCTTTGTGGGCGCTGCTTGCGCTGCCTCCTTCGTAGTTCACTCCACGCCTCGCGATCTTCCAGACATCTGAAGAGGCGAATTGTATTTAAGCCCGTCCATTTCACCATACTGTTCATATATCTTGTTCTTGCGCGCGCGAAAGGACCGAACCCTGACCTCAACTCCTTTTTTCCCTCCATTTTCCCTTGAATGGTATCTTTCATTAGAAAGCATCTCGGGTGTCGTTGGAAGTATTAGCAATTTTACTTATTTCAGTCATTCATAACATTCACCGCAGCATTTCGCAATGGTCGAGTCTATTTACACGACTGGTCTCAGTACCTTACTCACGATAACGGAAAAATAACTAGCGCTGTCCCACGTGAGGGCAAACAAAGAAAATCCTCTGCCCTACACGCCAGTTCTTCTTTTTTTTTTTCTAACGATTCAAATGAAGTAGACCAATCCTGCTGGCTTAACCTGCTGGGACCCTCGACCAGCGCAAGTTAACCCTAACGCCAGCATGTAGGTCAGACGAGCGGGTGACGAGTGTTCAAGATAGACACAGTCGCGTAAAATAGGCACTTCCTCTACCAACATTAATGCCAGAATTCCACATTAGTTCAGCATTTCCTAGTATTTCTGTCTGGTTCTTCAGTACCGATATGGGCATTTCACGATACTAATTTCTGCTTTCACAATGTTTATTTCAGAATTTTTACAACCATGACCACCGTTAAGGTCGCTGATGCGGCAGGGGAGACGCTGACTATACAGTGCAAAATTCCAAAAAATTGATGTAAAGAGAATGTTCCCTTCTTATTATAATAATTTTATCAATTTATTTGGCAATCAGCCTTTCGAATGGCAAGCAGTAAAAGGATTTTTTTCCTCTTTACACTGTTTGCTAAACATCGCTTTTGTCTGGCAAAGGGAAGTAAAAGTGTGGTCAAAATGATCTCCCCTTACGCAAATCCCTCTTTTGGAAAGGGCAGATAATCTGCGAAACGATCTCCCATTGTCACTGGTGATAGAAAAGTATCACAATCTGTGACTGTAAAAGTAATGGAAAGGAATTACATTGTAGTAACAGAGAAAGTCATTAAAGCTGGACCAGAAAAAGTAGTGCACAGAAAACACTTTTGCAACTGAGGTATCAACAGGAACTGTATAAATGGCAATGATGGCGTTGATATAGAGCACCTTAATACATTTACAATCCCAAAAGACAGATTAGGCTGTTCGTAGCGGGTGGCTTGAGTGAATTCGGCATACACTTCTCCCATTTCTTACAGCCAAGAATGATCCCTTCAATTTGTTCGTGTTTGATGTCAAAGCGGAGGTAATTTATCTGATTCATAATATGGTTATGAAACAAAAATTAATGAATTCTAGAAAAAAAAAAAAAAAGGACCAAGCAGATTCCGGGTGATTTCTCCAGGCATGAAGGCATGAGAGCGCAAATACCAGGCTGAGTCTGATCGCGATTATGTCATGACTGGCATAAAATATCGCTCTTTTGAAACCACCTTTTTTTCCTACACTTGAGCAAACGATTTAAACATACCGATAGTTAATGTTTCCATGTAAATGTATGGCCCGCTTTAACTGTTTAAGCTGTAGTTTAGAATTATTGGAGTTAAAAACAGCCGTGAAAGTCTCAGTCGTCATGACAGATAAATGTAGATGGGGGGATGTAGAGCAAGATCAGTTCCTATTCAAGGGATCACCTGCCGCACAACCTGAGGCAAATAAATAAATAAATACAATAAATAATAAATAAATACAATAAATAAATAATAGATAAATACAATAACTAAATAAATAAATAGATAAAGAAAGAAAGAAAGAAAGAAAGAAAAAGAAAGAAAGAAAGAAAGAAAAAGAAAGAAAGAAAAAGAAAGAAAGAAAGAGAAAGAAAGAAAGAAGAAAGAAAGAAAGATCGGATACGAAATTATGCACAACCCGACCGACATAGACTTATGAGATTAAATTAATGGGTGGGAATTACATTACAAAGTTTATTGTCGGTACGAAGATAATATCAGAAGCTGTAGTAGGTTAGCGTTGCTGAAAGGGTTTGTTGTCGCCAATGTATTCACAAACAGAATAACTGTAAAACATGGTGATAAGTTAGATCAGTGTTTGTTAGTTTTATCGTGATTGTAACGGGCTTTACTACACCAGCTGAAAGTACATAAATAGTTATGTTATCTATGAAAAAGCTTTTCTTTCTCTCATTGGATTATTAGGAATCCCATGTAAGGAGAGGTTCAACCGCTTGGTAGCCGAAATGGTATTGTGAACAAAGGCATTAAGACGACTTGCCTTTTCACATAAAGATAATATATAAATGACCAGTCTATTCTCTTGTTTTATTTGTTGACATATTCATAGGTTGCACAATATCGACACTATCAGCAATGACAACAAGCAGCTGTCGTTACCATGAGACCCTCACAATTTTAAACAAACGGAGCGTTGATCACCGTCGTGTTAACCCCAATAGTGTCAGCAGAGACTGCAGTAATGCTAATGTTTCTATAATAACCATTGCTCATGTTTAGAAATTGATGGTTCATGTCTTGAATAACGATTTAAGGCTAGCTTACTCTTACTACGTCGAATGTTCTTTGGAATCCACTTTCTATGTGAATAACAATGCTTGAGTCGTTGAGCAAATCGGCCTCTTGACATTTCTGGGGTTAACACATATGATTCCATCAATAACTTTTCATCTTTCAGTGGACTGGGGTTCCTACTTCACGTACTTGCAGAGATGGGACAGAGACATCAAAACTAGAACGGATCTACCAATCTATGCTGTGGCTTACGAGTCTTTGAAAAAGGTTTGTGGAACTATCTTGTTGGTCATAGGACTGCATTTAGCAGCTTTGTGTTTGTTGTTTGAATAACTTTTAAAATAAAAACATAGTTCTCATCTTTCTAAGATGGAATTAAATTTAATAATACGTAAGCATTGCAGTGAGAGCCTTTTCATGCTTAGCCCAGACATTGAGTAGATAGTACCACAGCTTCGAACACGAGAGGGAAGAACGAAGAAGTAACAGCGTGAACAAATGCATAAAACGTTTTCGCCTTTCAATCGAGATGCATCGAAAGTTCATCAGTCTCTCTTTTCCTGTGTGTAACACTGTTGTTTCCCTCATACGTTACACACTAACGACCCATGATGTGATAATTATTTAATAAAATGTGGTTCACTATTTAAACAAAGGAATCTGATGTCCTTTCCTCGGGGAAGGGGGGGGGGGGGCTTGAGGGGATGCAGTGGCTGAATGGGTAATGGCGTCTGCTCATGGACAAAACAGGCCGGGATCGACTCGTGGGTTCTGCATCGGGGGATGACAGGAAACGAAGATCGAAAACCCGAATTTCTTCGATGGCTCAACCGTCCCCTGGCTTCCTGTGGGTAGGGATGTCCGACGTCTAGCCTTCTCGGATAAGGGCGAATGTTTCGGAGGTCCCGTGTGTAAGTTACGCACGTTATAGAATCCTTGGCAGTTCAAAATCGATGGAAGAGTAGGCTGAGTGCGGTTTTCCGGGCAAAATTTCCAAACTCCAAATTTCTACCCACAAAATTTCTCAGCAAAAATTGACAACTTCTAAAAACCGAGAAAATCCTATTTTGCTAGGATTGAAAGGCTTAAGAAAAACAAACCCTCACCACGTACAATGATAACCGAGCAGAGATCACTGGCCACAAGAAAATGCCGAACCTGAAAGAGGCCATAATTATTAGTCTGCTTCTTTAATTTCATGCTTCAGTGTCACCCACCACACAAGTAATATATACATTGTAAACCTCTTTTTCGCAAAAAGATTTTTTGTGCATTTTCTGATATTTAAAAAAACATAGAAACAAAACAAAACAAAACAACACAAACAACATAAACAGCAACAACAAACAAACAAAAAGCTGTCTTGGGCCACTGTGCAAGGAAAGATATGACACGACTTAATTAAATCCCTATTTTATTACTATTACTATTATTATTATTACATTGTACCATTTATTTCAGAGACCTCTGGAAGCGCTGCGTGGGCTGGCCACATTTCTGGGCAAAGATTATGACGACGCTTTCCTGGAAAAGGTCAACGAGGCTTGCAGTATTGACGCCTTGAGAGAAAAGAAGAAAGCGAACTCGCCACTGGGTGATGATTATGTCAAAACCATGTATAGGAAAGGTAAAAAGTTTGAACATTGTGTGAAATAATTATTAGTCTCGTCAAATATTGGTGCTACCCTCCGAGAAAAGGCCTCAAAGCTAGACTTTGTCCAAGCAACCCTGAAAAAGAAAAGGAAAAATTACTGCATCGTAGATGTATGTCTTTTATTTCATTTATATTCGTGTTTCCTTGATCTTGCAAAATGATTCGCCTGTAGAAAGTTAGAGAATCTCTCACTGATTCTCTATACAACGGTTACCTTTTTTGTCACCAGAAATTTAAAGGGTTTTATTCAAATGAAACAGTTTGTATTTACGAAGGGAGATGATCTCTTTCAAATTATTCAGTTCAGTTCACCTCCCCCCACTGCTCTCCCTTTTTTATTTTTTCATTTATCTTCAATCTTTCATATATGAGCTTGCGTGTGTCTGTGTCTGTGTGTATGTACTTGTGTGTGTGTGTCTGTGTGTATGTACTTGTGTGTGTGTGTGTGTGTCTGTGTGTGTGTGTGTGTGTGTGTGTAAGAGGGGGGTGGGGGGGGGGTGAGTGTTCATGTGTTTGAAATTATGATAAAAACTAACAACTGTAATCGCCAGCCGAAACTAGGCACTTAACTTGTTAGCAAGATCAGCGTCAGTTGTAATGGTGTGAAAAAGGATATACCTTGTTTAATTGCTTTTTCTTCTGTCTTTGATACAGCTAGACTTAAGATTCTCATTAGTGAGTTAACCTGCCAACATTACAAAGGTTGTTTTCATTTCAACAAAAATAGAGCTGCTATACACTAGATATTAGGAGATACTGTTAATGTTAAATTGTATGTTTCACACTTTTTTATTATTATTATTATTATTATTTTTTAAGGTTGGAAAGAGTTAAGTCACTTTAACACCTTTGCTGAACAATATTATATTTTTTTTTAAAAATGGAGCACATTTTCATTGTAAAACCTAAACAGAACAATACAATTATTCACGTTGTCACTTTACTGTCCAGACTTAAGTTGTGGAACATCTTCCCTGACAAAATTCTATAATCTACAGAATAGTGGCTTATTAGCTCAGTGATTTATGCTGCGGCCTTTGGAAGCAGAGGTCGGTGGTTCGAATCGCAAGGGTTGCATGTTGTATCCTTAGGAAAGATACTTAAC
>JBCAUA010441722.1:0-17669 GCA_038406235.1 Peronia verruculata | reverse complement strand
TCCCCCCCCCCCCCCCCCCTACCTCCCATTTCCAGTTTAGTTGTGACTATACATCTCTAGTTCTCGAGGTCATAGCGTGAAAGACAAACTCATTCTACAGATTAAACAGTTACAGCTATAAATGTACTTCGTAAAAGTAAAACAGTCTAGTGAGAGTCAAAGACCAATTTATTTTAATCCTGTCAAGTGTTTGAATAGCATTTCCACCTGCTTATTTTTTTTTTCTTCTTTTTTGTCTTTTTTCCAGGGAAGTCCTGCAGATTATGAGGCTGCCATCTCAGCTGCAAGAGCAGCATGGGAAGAATGGGCAGACGTGAGTAATTATCCACATTTTGCAGTGAACTAACAAAAACATTTTTTTTTCCATTTCTAAGTTTTCTTCCTGAGCAGGCCTAAAGTGTATATATATCAGGGATGTCAAATTCCCTACTTTAATACGATTTCCAACTTTTAAGCTGTCAGTTATTTCTCTGTTAGCCCCAAATCCAGTACTATTTACCATTTACGTATTACATTTTTATGTGTTGCTAAAGAATTTGCCTGGAGCTTTCCTACTTTTTCATGTAGACAGGATTGGCCATTTACCAAATTGTATAATATAGAATTATTTATCAAAGAAAATGAAGGTTTTCCATCATGTTTGATGACTTTTTTTTTTTTTTGTTCTTTCTTTCTTTCTTTTTTTGATAATTATATAGATTCCTGCACCACAGAGAGGTGAAATCGTTCGTCAGATTGGGGATGCCCTAAGGGAGAAAAAAGATCTTCTTGGTAAATTGGTAAGTGTACTCCTGATATATAAGCTATATGATTAAATGATCAACATAGTTTTCAGTGGTTTAGATGCCACAGGATTTTAAATGGAGGCACTTAGAGTTATCGGAATATTTATTAGCATATGTGTCATGGCTATGTACCATTATTTAAAAATAAAATTTCAAGTATTTATTTCCTTTATTTAGTTTTGGGATGGACTGTTTCAGATTGCTCTGGAGATGGGCAAGATTGTACCAGAGGGTGTAGGTGAAGTTCAGGAATACATTGACATCTGTGATTATGCTGTTGGCTTGTCCCGCATGTTTGCAGGCCACATCTATCCATCTGAACGTAAGCAGTATTTGTGTGTTTCACATTTTTTATTGCCGTTGTCTGTGAGAAATACTAATTAAATCTGCCATTCTTATAACCAGCAAAGTAAATGCCTTTTAAAAAATTGGAGAATAATCAAATAAATAACAAGGCATTTTTTAAAGACATTTTTAAGAGTCATCTAGTTTAGTGATTTTTATATTTTCTAACTTCTTCGTCTAAATTTTTTTTTTTTCTGATTTGTTTTTTTTTCTACCAATACTTTGTATTGCTGCTTTTCTCATCAACTGATGTGTTATGTAATGGTTATTTTTTTCCTTTTTGTATTTAATGGCAAGTGGAAGAATACACTGTTCACACCTTTTTTTTTTTCTGTTTAATCAATTTTTCACAAGTAAATACACTTTATCACATTATAATGATGTGCCACTTGTAATTGTTTAACTTTCAGGACCAGGACATATGCTGTTAGAACAGTGGAATCCACTTGGTGTTGTTGGAGTGATTTCTGCTTTTAATTTTCCATGTGCTGTTTATGGATGGAATTCTTCAATTGGAATGACTTGTGGAAACGTCATACTTTGGTAAGACTTTCTTTGCATGTGAAAAAACAAGAAAAAACTTTTTAAAGTGAGAACAATAATGTTGTTTGTAAGTAAGTCTATGTTACACAAAGGAAATGGAGAAGAGAGAGATGACATTTGTTGATTGTGTTAGTAATAATACTAAATCACAAAGATGACAACTTCTAGCTGAAAAGAATATGAACCATCCCATCTTTTGGATTCTCACTCAGCACATAATATTAATCTTTTATTTATAAAAATGTATGGATCTAATAATTATGATGTTCAGCACATCGCAGAAAAAAAAAAAAAAAACAGTTGTTTGATCAACTTTCCTCTTCGTTTAAAAATTCTGCAGGAAGGGGGCACCGTCAACACCTTTGGTGAGCATTGCAATGACAAGGTAAATCAATTACATGAGGTTCTTTTATTCAGTTGTTGTTTTTTTTGACTGATAGGTGTGGATTTTATAAACTTTTATATGAAATTGTTTGTGAGTAGAGCCTTTTGTGATGGTATTATTTGTAAAGGGAATGGTGTGGTTTGTCTTAAGCTGAAAATTTCAAAGACAGATTGGATTAGATTGATGAAAGTTTTTGCATTATAAATGATGAAAGTGACAGTCTGGTCATAACACTCACTGATCTATGTACAGTTTTTACAAGGCCATACAAGGATGAATCATTGAAACATAACAGATAACACAAAATGCAAATTCTGCATCAGCTATATTGAAAAATTCACATAATTTAAATTCAGGCATCAGAAATAATATTATATGTTATTTTTATCTGGCAATCATTCCAATAAAACTGACTATGGTTTTTTGTTTCTTAATTTTTGTGTTATTTTTTTTAAAACAGAGTGATCAGTTCTGTTCTTGAGAGGAATAACATTCCAGGAGCAGTCTGTTCACTGGTCAGTGGTGGAGCTGACATCGGGTAAGTCTCTTTTGGTGAATTATTAGTCTTGTTGTCGACAGAAATTGCAACACTGAGATTATGAAGATGATGTATATGCATTTAAAATTTGTACATGATTATTTCACTCGCAGATATACAGGAAAGATAGAGGATTATAATCTTGTTTCATATCCTCTAAGAAAAGATTCTTTGGAAGAATGAAATCATATTAATTGACTTAATGTGTATCTGGAGTGGATCTTTACCTGCGATGAACATATTTTGTGATAAAATATTAGCCTCAGTCCCTTTGTAACTGATTATTATATGTATATCAATTAGATATGTGTGTATTAAATCCCCATGGAGCATTCAATGCTCACCAAAGTTTTAAAGATTTGATATATCTTGAATTATTCTGTAGTACAACATATTGTGGAACAGGTATGGAAACAAGATTCAGAGGAAAAAGAGCTTGAAAGTTATATAATTATACTCTTACGCTGAAAGGGAGATGCTGAGCATTTCATGTAATATGCATACAGCTCATGGGAACTTAAAGTGTGAAATTCTAAACGATTAAGCTGGCAATTCTTTTTGTATAAATTAAATTGCATGTTCAAGTCAAGGTGACCATTTTGGCTTTTTATCTGAAACGCTTAAGTCAAATTATTAGTCTGACTCCTGACTCTTTGTCACATCAATATGAATTGTTTGAGAATCAAACATCTAATAACCTGATGCTGTTGTGCTTTTTCTGCAGAACTCTCATGGCCAAAGATGAACGTATAAACCTCCTGTCATTTACCGGTAGTACAGCAGTAAGTACATGATGATGACTTGTCAGGCTTACACAGACCACAATTTGTGAATATGGTAGGGTACATAGTACTGAAGTATAATTGCCTATCCACAAAATCTTGAATAGCAGTTTGGATGATGCATTATTGAAGATGATTTTATTTGCAGACTGAGAGGGGTCTTCAGTCAATTGTGAGATGTGAATTCATTCATAAAATCTTCTAAGGTACCATCTTATCAATTCAAAGCACATAGTCTGGTGCATTTTCAAGCCATGGAGAGGAACAAGGATTCATGATTTTAAATTTTCTTTGTGTTTGTTTCATACAGAAATAGTAGATGTACAGTTTTGTAGAGAAGTCCGTTTTTGTTTATTTTTGGATTAAGATCTATATCTGTTATTTTTGGATTAAAGGGAGACCGGACAAGCTCTGTTTTTGTTAAAATTTCAAATGGGTTGAAAGTAGAGAATTAGAGGTATTCATGATTACTTACAAAGTATTCTATTTTTCTCTGTGGTTTTTTGTTCATTTATGTCTCATAGCCTTTTTTCTGTTTCCCTTGGTTTCTAGATTGGACATAAAGTATCCATGATGGTTCAGGAACGGTTCGGTAATTATTTAGTTTTTCATTGTTACATTTGATATTGAGCTGTTATGGTGAAAGTTATAGACCAATTTATATAGGACTGAATCTATCAAATCCAGTTTGATTTTACTCATGAAAGAGTATAAAATATGAATAAACCTACACCAGGAGGTTGAAAGACGTATATAGAACAGCATGAAAGAGTAAAGGGGAATAAACGGATTAAGTAATAATAATCAGTAGGAACATGACCAAACATGTGAACAATCACGCAGTCATATATATGAGTATGCTGGCTTAGCAATGGGACTCTGTGTCCAGTGGTTTGTATGAATGGTGATGACAATGCATGGTTGTTGAGTGGAACTATCCATTATGAAACTTTCTCAGTTGGTCATGATTAAAATACGTTCCATCTTCACAGGAAAATTTCTTCTGGAGCTTGGAGGAAACAATGCCATCGTTGGTAAGAGATAATTGACAGCTTTAACAAAGAGAATAGATAATCATTATGGTTCAAGTTTCAGTTGATAACTATACCATGTTGTGCATTGGTTAAATGATGATGTAAAAAAAAAAAAAATAGAAAATGTCATTATTTTGTATTAAGAAATATACATCTGAAAGTTCAGTTATTGTTTACTTTTTTTTTTTTTTTTACTACAAAACTTTGTTAAAATGATTTTTAATTCTTTATTTTAGTGGGTTTTTTTTTTTTTTTAAGGAATAGGGAAGGCAGGAATGATGAGAAAGATACAAACTATATATATATATATATATATATATCAGAGCGATACTACTTACAGCAGAACTTCAAAGAATATGCGGAATACAAAGTTGTGGCGATTGGTTGATTTTGCTACAGATTTGTTCAGCAAGTACAGAGAATTCAGATATTATGGAGATTGAGTGATTTTGCTACAGAATTGTTGAGTAAGTACAGAGAATTCAGATGTTTATGATATACTCAGTTAAGAATGAAAAATATCTTGCTCTATCATAAATGAGTTTTTTTTATTTTCCAGTGAATGAGGATGCTGATGTAGACATGGTTGTGAGGTCAGCTGTATTTGCTTGTGCTGGTACTGCTGGTCAGAGGTGTACTACAACTCGAAGACTGGTCAGTGGATATTTTAAGATTGTGGTTATGAGAGTGTGACAGAAGGTCCTGACCTTTTATCCATTGTTTACATCATCATCAGATTCAACACTTTGCAAATTGATATTTTCCTGTCTTACCTTCACAGGATGTTCCAGGTCATCTTTTTTTAATCCTTTGTCAAATTCTGAACTGATAGGATTCTAGATTAAAGAAAACAAATATCATCTCTTTAAAACGTTGAAGGCGATGATGAAAACAAAGGGCAAAGGACACAACCCTCTGTCATAGTCTTTTATTATGTTTCTTTCTCCTTCCTAATTGCACACTGGGAAAGTGCTTAAACGGTTTCAACTGTCTGACTGTTTGACGTTCACTTGTACTGGATCAGATAGAAAAACCATAAATACTTTTGCCTCTGTGGAATAGTAAGAGTTCAGGGTCTTCAGAATAGATGAGTGGTATTTTTAATCATCTTACTACATCATTTATTAATGTCACATGTCTTGGTCAAAGTATCAGCAGCTGAGAAGGACTTTTTACTGATTTGATGATGTTGGCATTCAGTGGTCCAGAACAGTTTAAAAAAAACAAAACAGAAATAATGCAAAATCTGATGGTTACTGAATTATCTTATAATCTAAAATTGAATTAAGAACAGTCTCAGTGTTTGAGAATGAAGAGTTGTTGCAAAATTGTCATAATTAAAATTTGAACATTAGGCATATGTCATTCGCCCAGGGCAAATGAGTCACAAGTCGCGCCGGGTAAGTTCAGGTCACCACCCGTTTTTTTTTTTTTGTTTTTTTTAAATTTTCTGACTATGATATCAAAATAATATTTCTTTTTTTAGATTTAAAAAAAGTTACATTGTCATTTTGTTAAAAGAAAAACAAAAAAAAATTAGTATCTTAGTCGAAAAAACCAAAAATGGCCGTATATCCTCATTGCCCAGCCCGACTTCTGACTCATTTGCCCTGGTTGCAAGAAATATGGTGATATATGACACATTTTGGAGAAATCTTTCATTTGAAATAGTCTTATGGCATTTTATTTTACGGGAAATCGTATTGTGCAGGTATGACACAAATTGTATTTAAATTGTGTGAGACTTTTTTTTTTTTTTTTTAAGATCCCTTTTTTTTTTTTTCCGTTGGATTATTACTGTATACAAAAATACTTGAAGAAATGAGCAAATTAGGTCTTCACGTTGTTTTTTTGTTTGTTTGTTTTTTTTTCAGATTTTGCATGAAAATGTTCATGATGAAATTGTGGACAGGCTGATTAAGGCTTATAGTCAGCTAAAAATTGGGGACCCTATTGAAGGTATAATCTGGGCTTAAATATAAGCACCTGTGAAGTGAAAAATTTCAAAGAGCTATGTTTATGTGGAGGATAGAAAAGTTACTGTTCAGTTTTATATCTCAAACTTTTTCTTTCAATTTTCATTCTAAATTGTATTTAATTATATAACAATAAACTCTCCTGAAGATTGCATATAATAGATTTTCCAGAAGCATTTTTGTGATTACTTGTGAAAGTGTTATTATTATATACTTGAAGAGAATTTGATAATTATAATTTGATGTTCATCATTGCCATTGTTTTGCATGTATATATTTTTCTTTCTTTATTCAGTTATACATAACTCTTGGATAATTGAGCAGGGATTTATATATTTCCTCTAAAACTATATGATGTTCTGACATTGACATTTCACTAAGCATATAAAATCTTACTCTCTTATCAGAGGGCACATTGTATGGGCCACTCCACAATGAAGCTGCTGTGCAGAAATATGTAGAAGCTTTGAAGGCAGCAGAGGCTCAAGGTGGCAAGATAGCATATGGTGGAAAGGTGAACTATACTTTTACATGTCTGTATATTTTAAATATTGTGAACGAAATGGTGGCCTCTTATCTTCCGAGTGCATTAATAGTTTATTTTTCAGATAAGTATATATCTGGCATATGGATAATATAACAAGATTTCCTTATCTCATTTTAGTTTTTGGACACTGAATGATGGTTCAGAATAGTGCTTTTTTGCCTGGTTTTATTATTGACAGTGGTTAAGACTAACACAAATAGGTATTCCTCAAAATCAGAAATTCCTTGAACAGCATCTCTGGACCCAAATTAGTTTAATTTTGGTTTTTGGAAGCTGAATGATGGTTCAGAAAAGTGCTTTTTTGTTTGGTTTTATTATTGCTACAGTGGCTATGAATAACCCGAATAGGTATTCCGCAAAATCAGAAATTCCTTGAGCAGCGCTTGTGGACCCAAATTAGTTTCTTTGTGGTCCCAAATTAGTTTATCTGTTGTCTGTATATGACTTTCAAGCATATCTCAGATTAAAACATAGATTTGTTGAATAAAATTTTACCTTTGCATGATGCTATATAAGCTAATATGCGGCAAAATATAACCAGACGATGTTGAAGTTCATCCGAGTCATAAAGTGATTTTGTTGCTAAGCAGTCACAGAATTACATGTGGATGGGGCAGTAAGTGCCAAACCTTAATTTGACAGATAGATGGGAACTTTCATCATCAGCCCATAGTGACTGGTTGGTGCTGACCATTACATTGAGGTAGTCAGCCATTTGACTAGTCCTTTCATCTGGGGGTGTTTATTTTTCTTCCTTCTTTCCTTCCATTTACCAACATGGATTGAGCCTGATTTTACTACCTGTCCACATATCATACAGATTTAATGACAACACAGAAATCTTTCCCCTCCTTTCCACCAGTCCACCCTTTCACACACAAAGACATTAGCAACAATAGTCAGAGTATGCCCAAGCGCACATACTCTCTGGCAATGTGGGGCTGGAGTATTGATGCCGACATCACTTCCCACCCGCGATGTGCGTTACATTTGGTGGCCGAACTGTTACAGGCCTGTTAGGTCATCCTCTCCCGCCAAGTCCGCCTCCCTGTTCTGAGTTTTTTTTTTGTTGATCTGTGTAGCGTAACTGATAACGCATTGTTTCTGCACAAATTTTGTATCATGTATTTTCTCTGTATTTGACATTAAAGTCAGATTTAATTTTCACGCATTATTTTCTTACTTCCACTCTACTGCTGGTCAAGAGGTAGATCTAGATTACAATTGACACACCCTCGTTCCACTGCATCCATGTATAATCTTTTTTGTTTGTTTGTTTTTAAATCAATGTCAGTACTCTAACAACAAGTGATTCACTTAAAAGTAACCAAAATGCAGAGCACAAAACTCTCTCTCCTTCTTTTGTTCTCTCTCTCTCTCTTTCTCTCCCATTTGCCTGCATTGAGTTCTGCCCTGAAATCATGGCACCAATAGGCCAAGACTTTGCTTTCTTTTCAACTTCAAAATCTCATTCACAGAAATGAAAAACCATGCCCATGATTAATTTAAGTACTATCCTAATAACACATCATGACAGCAACACAAAATCGATCCTGTGCAAATTTAAAGATTTTTGTTGGATCGGGGAGATCGCTGCCAGTCTGGTGCCAAAATTTTTATCGTCCTGCGCTATCCTGAAATCCGCCAATCTTGGCAGGCGGGCTCACCAAGAGTGTTGCCTGACCCAATCTGAGTTGGTCATGGAGAAAATGTGTGTTCTATTATTGGCCGGCACCACTTGCGGCGGACTGGGTTTGGCGCCAGATTGTGTGTGCGTGGGCACTATGGCAGGTTTGCGTCAGAGATCAGGCCAAACAGCAGAAAGGAGGGATCAGAGACAGGTGGGGAGAAAAGAAGAAATTCAATAGATCGCAGACAAGGGGAAGATGGGGAGGGGAATAAAAGCTTGCATGCTCATGTCCTGTTATACAAAACCTCCCATAGTTTGTTTTCCCCATCTCCACCCCCTCATCTACTTATTGTCTTAAGGCCTAGGCAAAGCATCCGTATAGTCCTAATACAAGCACATTTGAAGAGGAAAAACTGTTACTGTTAATAGCTTTACAGAAAAAGCACTGAGGAGAAAGTCTACTTTGCTTATAAAGTATCAGTAAAGTATTTACTGCTGAAAGCTTTGCTAATGTTTTGATTCTTGTCCTTGTTTTTCCTTCCATTGTGGCAGTTCATGCATGCCTTGATTAAGAATACCCTGAACACTTTTTTCAATTTAGTTAAAATTGTCCATGTTTAGCTGTATTTTGAATTTCATTTTAACACTTCTTTTCAAATGTGTTGTAGAACACCTTCATTTGCTCAGTGTTTCCGAAGAATGCAGAGAGGCTTGTGATGTTTTATGAATGAAGAAGTGCTATTGATTAGTCAGTCATAAATGTTATTTTCTGCTTCAGGTTCTGGACAGGCCTGGTAACTTTGTGGAACCCACCATTGTCACAGGCCTAGCTCATGATGCCAAGATTGTCCACACTGAAACTTTTGTGCCAATAGTTTATGTCCTTAAGTGTAAGGTAAGGAAACTGCTCAATAATAAGCTCATATTACTTTAGGATAGTATGCATCCAGACAGAAGCTTTTTTGCTCTTGTTGTTGTTGTTGTTTCAAACATATTACAATCATTATTATAGTAGGCAAAAGTTAGTATATGAAGTGCAAGTTTAAGATTATTTAAAACTTAAATGCAGCAGTTTGCAATATAATCATGTAAAGAACTTTTCATGAGCATTACAGAAATCCATTTCTGCTGTCAGTGGTAGGCTTATCAATGTTTTTTGAGTCTCCTTGTTCTAATGCTGTGAGTGATTATTTTCGTCAACCATGTGAATGTGTCTTAAATATATTGTATCTCATGAAGTCTGAATCAAATTTTCTTTTGAGGGCAAATGAGACGTGACACGATGAAATCAGGTGCTCATCATACTGAGCCGATGGGAGAATCACACGTTTTTCAACAGCGAATAAATTTTTAACGTAATTTTTTTTTTTTTCTTCACAAAACACTTTTATATCAGTTTAAAAATTAATTCTGATTTCAATTTACTGAAATAGATCAAGTAAAAGCCCAAAAATTGTAATTTAATGGCATGGTCTAACAAGGATTAATGAGGATATACAAAGTGATCAGCCATTTTCTCTATAAATTCAACTGCAGCAACAGATCACACCCATTGTCTTTACTTGCCAATATTTCAACACTACTTGAAGTAGAGCAACCATTTTTTCACTCACAGAAAAGGAAATGAATAATCTCTACAGTGATACCAATTACTCTATATGCTCAAAATTAGACGAAAGCCTGATTTTATCATGTCGCATTTCAAATAAGGTTTATCTTATTTCATCTTATCTTATTTTATCTTATATATTTTATTGATCAACAGAATGTTGATGAGGCCATGAAATGGAACAATGAAGTGAAACAAGGTCTGTCTAGCAGTCTTTTCACTAAAGATTTAACCGCCGTTTACAAATGGATTGGGTAAGAAAACTGAATTTGGTATTGTATAATTTGCCCACAGATATATTTTAAAGGAGTAGAGATTACTTGAAGTTTCACTTTTCTAATCGCTTGTAACTTATCAGTTATGTTGGCTTAATATGGGCAAATGAACCTCCATCTATTTAGTCTTGAAAAACTTCAGCAGAATTGAGGGTAACATTTAGACCAGTTGCTTGTAAAATGCCTCATGAATTTTTAATGATATCCAATATAAAAAGGAAAGCACTATACTTCAAATTGAGTTGCTTAAAGCTTCTCCGCTTTTCACAACTTACATGCTGCAAAGATTTCATCATTGTACTAAGACCTCAGCATGTTCTCTGAAATGTAAAATATATTTGCATTATGAAATAAATTTTGGTAGCCGGTCTGTAAGAAAGTAATTGTGAAATCACTCATAGAAGTTGATGTTGTCCTCACTTTTATTTTATCTGTTTCCAAAAATCCTGCTTTAATGTATTAGCTGCATATCATTACTGAGGGTGTGCTCAAATGGAATTGTTCTGGTTTTGATGTGTGTATTGTTTGCTCACATAGATCACAAACATTAATAAGAAGCAATTTAAAATGATTTCACAATATATATGAGGACAAATGTTTCTGCTCGAAATTATGAGCCATTGTTAATTTTACTAACTCAGAATTAAATTGTTGTTAGTGATAGTAACTGTTTTCTTATTTTTAATTTTTTTTTTTTATTAAGCTTACTTGGGCTGCAAATACGGTATTTTAAATTGCATTTTTTGCTCTTACTTTTCCAGGCCCAAAGGATCTGACTGTGGTCTCGTCAATGTCAACATTCCTACGAGTGGTGCAGAGATAGGTGGTGCATTTGGTGAGACTTACAAAATACAATATTAGATCTTTCATTGAGTGGGCACAGCTGCTTTGTTTTATTTGTTTGTGTTTGGGTTCAACGGCATATCAGCACCATCATGGCTATATTGTTCCAAATATGGTAAGATACCTTTATACATCAAAAAGGGTAATCAAGTATATAGAAGAGGAGAGAAAAGAGGGTGGGACAGAAGATAGGAGCAAGGAGAGGGAAGAGATGTTACCCCTGGAACTTTGAGAATGGCATTACAGTTGAGAGACTGATGGCGGGTTTTCACTGCCTGTAGGTAGCAGCAAAGTACCTACATATATACCCCAGGCCCCCATGGGGGCACAAAGTTGCATTATGATATCACAGTCCAGATAGCATGTAATAACCATGCTTTGATTCAAGTGTATTGGTTACTTCTAGTTATTTTAAAACAGATATCGGAAGAAAATCTAACCCATGCATCTCCCAGTGCACACCTTCAGATTTAATAATTTTGTGTGAAATTTCAGTTAAAAATAGAAAATTGCAAAAAATGAGGCATCCTGATCCTGCTGTGTGAGGACTAAAACATTACTTAATCAGTGATAAATATCTGCTCTATTGTTGCCTGCCTAAGATCCTATCAATGTTTACATTTTGAATCTCTCAGGTGGTGAAAAACATACAGGAGGAGGTAGGGAGTCTGGAAGTGATGCTTGGAAACAGTACATGAGGAGAGCAACTTGGTAAGTGTCAAGTATGCTCTAACACCCTTCTGATGGCAAGATTTTTTTTTTCATCTCAGAGATTGAAAAGATGTCAAAATATTTCAGATTAAAATGACGTGTCAAAAAATAGTCAGTCCAGAATGTGAAGGTAGGGTGTGGGTTTAAATTTGTACGAAGAGAAATCAGTACTCTTGTTCTGATTCTCATCATATTTGTTCATTATTTTTGAAAGAAAGCCTTTTCCTAGCTTTTTTAATAGGATACCTCTCCTGCTTTGTTGTATAGTATTTAGCTCTGAATATTTATATCCCCATCATTTATTTAGGTACTGAACAGTTTATTTTGTTCTGTAATCATGCTCATGAAATCTGTTTTCAGCTATTGTAATAGGATAAATGAAGGTTAATATATTTTTTTTTTGTAACACGAGAAAGGCTCATTGAGTCAAAGTGATATTTGTGATACGCTCTGTACTTTTTTTTTTTTTTTCTTCGTTTATTATTTTAGAAAACCACAAAACTTGAATCTTCTCATGGGAATGTCATTTGTTTCATGTTTTTTTTGTTTTTTTCATTCCTGTAGCACCCTCAATTTCAGCAAGGAACTTCCTCTTGCACAAGGTATCAAGTTTGAGTGAAATTTCTGAACTGACAGCTCAACAGGATCTTCGAGAACATGTTTTGCATTATGTTTATGTAATAGTGGCAAAACACGTATCGATTATTAGAAAAGGAAAGGAAACTAACATTACTGAGTTTCGTTGTTCAGCATGGAGTTAGGATGATTAAGAATTGTTTTAGTAAGCTGAGTAAAACCACTACCAAAGACATATCTGTTGTTGGAGATGTCCATTCGTTGCCATATTTTGCTATTAGTAGCTTAAAATAGGGATTAAAAATGTGAATATGTGCCTGATGTTTGGTAAACACTAAAATGTGCTATGTGATGTTTGTAATGATATACAATTGTTTCAGTGGATATACTCTAGCTAATAATAAGCTGTTTACCTTAAATATGATTATCTCATTTATTTCACTTTCTTAGCACAGAAAAAGAGAGCTGCATTTTGGCTGTAGTCTCCTGGATACATCACAAAATATGTTCCACTGGAGAAAAAAAAAAAAAAGAAAAAGATTTTCTGTTTGCATTCAATTATTTATTTATGATTTTTTTTTTTTTTGTTAAATAAATATGTACACACATTTTTCTTGTAGGTTTTTTTTTTTTTTTTCTACAGTTGAAAAGTATTACCTCACTACTTACGCTGCCTGAAATTTACTTAGTGTATTCATTTTGTCTGGCTTGAGAATCTCAGATAATCCATTTTTTAATTCATTTTTCTACTCTGTAAAGTATGATTGAGTATAGATGATGATGCCTCTTTGAGACAGATTTAAAAAACTTTTCCTAACAAGGAAATTTATCTTACTGTGAAATGAATTCCCAAAACTATTTGATAGGTCAGAGACAATCATAATAATTAGATCTATATCGAAGAAATCTAAGAAAAGAGTTGAAAATAAAGAAAATCATTGAGGGCTCAACACCAACAAAGATTTTTTTTTTTTTTTTTTCTACAATGGTTTTAGTTAAATATCATTACAACTAATAGTACAGATCAAGTGTTTGATTGTTGTTTTGTTCTGCTTTTTTTTTTTGTGTGTGTTGATGGATGTGCTTCCAGTTGATTGCATCTTACACAAAATAACATGTATATCTATTTTACCATTGTAAGTGAAATTTGTCTCAAATACTTGGAATTACCAATGAGATTGCTGTAATCTTCATCAGTTAGTTGTTTTTGTTTTTTTTTTCAGCATTTGAGCCTTAAATAATGAAGGACTTTATATGCTGCTTGTATTGATAACAATGAGATGTTACCCGTCTTTGGTTTTGTGCTTGTTATACACAAGAGACGTGATATATTGCAAAGATATTCACTCAAGCTGTATTCATTTATGTGCAAGACATAACTGGTTACTTACCAGAATGTATCCACTGTATTTGGGGCATATTGTACCTGGATAACTTCTTACCCTAAGATGTAGGCAGGGTTCTTCGCTTATTAAAAAATGAAAGTATGCATACTGATAATGCAGCTATTAATCTTACAGTTTCATCATCTCTAATATTTACAGAGGGCAGCATATTCTCTACTTTTTTGTTTTTAATCTTTCTGATGTTATGATGCTGAGTCTTGTCTTCAGTGGGATCCTTGAAAAATCAAATTGTGAACTGAAGTGTTCCTGCACAACTATTTGCATCTGATTCTGCCTCTGAAAATTATTTTCATAATAATTATGATATGTAAAATGGAAGATGATGATTTTAATCGGAAGCTTTCAAATCATAGTAATCATGGCACAAATTTCACAACTGTTCTATAGCCTCAGACAGTGGGTGTGGTATCATGAGAACAAATGTTACCAGAGAATCACTCTGTCTTTGATTGTTTGTTTGGGTGGGTATTTTGTTCCTTAATGTTGTTTTTTTAAATTGTAATCAAATCAAGCTGAATAACAATTTCATGTTTGGAGTAAATCTTTGCCATAAATATAATTGAAACGCTGCTATTGAAGATATTCATAAATATTATGGAACATGATGTATTTCTTTTTCATTAGTTGAGATTCAGCTGAGACTAACTTCACAATATGGGGGAAATGTGAATGACTATAAGGCTCTTTGGGTTATTTGGTCAACATAGACCCCATAGCCTGGTGAAAGAATCTTGAACAGAGCAAGTATACATTTTGTGAGAACAAAACATGTATTGATCCAGTGATTGTTGCATACAACTTTCTTGATAGATACTGCTACGACATGTTTGAGGAATCCATGAAATCTCAGGTATGCACTTCTAACATTTAAAAGATTTCAGATTACATGATGTTTGTATATGGGGTAATAAAATGTCATTGTAAACCTGGACATGTGGCAAAGATCAAGATCAGAATTACATGATCTGAGAATTTGACAACCATTTTTTTTTTTGGTGTGAGATTGTAACATTTGACTTAATTGCTAAAATAAAGATATACTTTTGGAATGATTCACTTGTTTTAGTGAACTCCTTGTAAGTTCTGGCAGCAAGAAAAGACCAGTATGTTATGTTACATTTTCAGATATTGATAAATATTCCTGCTTTAAAGATTTAAAAAAAAAAAAAGATTTAGCACTTGTACTTAATACATGTACATCTATTTCTCTTTGTGACTGTTAACTCTGATTTATGGTAAAGGCAATTTATTGAAAACATATGGCCAGCTCGAAGTAAAGTCTTTCTCTCCTCAAGTGCCAGCAATGATTCATGAAATCCGCTTCACATGTTTATGTACCTTCTCTCATTTTTTTTTTTTTTTTGCTATAAAAAAGAAAAATAGGAGGCCGTCTACCATCTAGCATGAACTCTTTTAAGTTTCTGTTCTTTTCATGGAACTGTCAAACTAATATTGATTCAAAGTTGAAAGAAAATACAAGTAATGCTTTTCCTGAGCCATGAAAAATTTAATCTCACAGTTCACAGTGCGAGAGCCAGTGCGTAAGTCCAACACAATCTTGTAGAAAAAAATTAAAAGTTTATTAGAAAATGACAGCATGATTATTTCACATTTTGAACATCTGTTTTATCACACTTCGGCATTTTGTCCTTTTTTCCCAGCTCACATACAGTATATTATGAGTATAACCTTCAGAAAGAAACAATCATCAAGTTGTCAGTCCAAGATAATCAAGTATAATCCTGACGGTAGAAATGCAGGTGAGAGCATGACAGAGAGTCGTACTAGAGATTTTTAAAAACCTCTGCTGGTGGAGAGAAATACAATGTATATCAATTGATACAAAGAAAAATTTTGTAGTCTCTAAAGTGTTGAAGTGACGACATAAACAAAGGGCAAAGGATGAGAACTTTCTGTCACAGTCTCAGGTACATGTAGTATCTCAGCCAACATTGTCCAAAGGTGGACATAAGTTCTGCTCTTCTTTCTTTCTTCTTTGGCTGTCTCCCTTTGTTGCACTGCCGAGGTAATCTAGATAAGCCTTTCTTGTAGATTTTTTCTTTCCCTTCTTACTTCTCATTATTCACTTCATTCCTTCTCTCTTGCACTTTTTCAGTCGTGTGTGTCACGTCCAGCAGTTTCATAATCACACTGGCATTTTAAAGATGAAGTCAAAAGAAACCAGAGAATACAAGAAATGAACGTTCTTCTTGGTTTCATAACCATACGAGATTCTATGTTCTAGGCATGCTATGTATGTATTGTACAACAACAATGTAAATACATACTTGTACTTTGTGCAGAGTTAAGCTTAAAATCATAGCATATTAATATTATATTCTTATAACTGGTCCTAGCAAATTATAAGCAGTGAAGTATGCGCATGTAGTAACGGACAATATAATTAAGTGACTAGAGAAACGGACGACATGATCACAGTAAGATGGAATTAAAGTAAGTCACTACAGTAATGAAATCAGTACAACAGAGAACCACTCACTGTTCAAAGCCTGCTAAAATGGTGCACGTCAATTCATTGATTTGATTAACATATATTTGTTTTTTGTTTTTTTGCGCTGACAAAAGGGATGGTTAGCATAAAATAAACCAATGAGTCGAGCACCTAGCATCAAGGAAATAACCTTGTCTTCCATCCATTTCTTTTCTATCAATTGAGATCGTGATTGTGAAGGGAAAAAGTACTGTATAAAATGATCAACAGCGATTGAGTGTAGGCCTATTGTGTGCATGCGTGTGTGTGAGTGTGTCTATGTGTGTGGCCAGATTTGTTTGTTCTTGTCCTTTTTAAATGAGACCTTTTATTATAAACCATCAAGAATATACGCTGAACGAAGATCACCGACATTATTTTATTTCTTTACAACTCAACGTACTATGTTCTACTTGGTAAAGAAAGGAGTCCCTGTATCCTATCCCTCCTTTACAGCTCCCAGTGTGAGATAAATAAGGTGTTCATCTAGTCTAGTGCACGATAAATCTGCAACAAAACTCATTATAGGCTTAGGGCAACGAAAACTGCTGAATGGATCCATATGAAATTTGGCACAGAGTTATTTTAGCACAGAGATCAGCTGTGTATCTATCTGTATAAAACTAAAAAGAAAAGCTTTCTATGCCTAACTTCATTCTAAGAAGGTGATAATAATTGAATGGTAAACTCAGGAGAATGTTTGATCTGAACTGTACTGTTGATAGAATGATGCATTCAAAATTCCAAACATGTTTTCTTTGAGTAACATTCAGTTTAAGCATATAAAATACCCTCATGGAGGTGCGCACGCTTGCCTGCCATACACTGTAAGTCGCAGGACAGTATCGGTTTCACTTTTTTAATCTCAAGAAGGTCGTGGGGTTCTCTTCTCGTCATCACCAGGATTGGCAGATTCAGCGACCAAGTCCAGTTTCTATTCAGTAAACATTTAAGTTTTGTCACATTAGTAGGTTTTGATCAGGCGTTAGCACTGACTGGTGTCGTCATACGGCATGATATGTCAGTGAAGTGACGTTGGTATGGAGGAATGCACTCAGGTTCTCATCATGGACTCAAAGAGGGGCCTTCTATGCACACACAAGACAATTTTGTAAAATGCAGATAGATAGATAGATAGATAGATAGATAGATAGATAGATAGATAGATAGATAGATAGATAGATAGATAGATA
>JBCAUA010441612.1:0-17669 GCA_038406235.1 Peronia verruculata | reverse complement strand
TCTACCTATCTCTACTTATCTATCTAGCTAATTATCTAGCTATCTAGCTATCTATCAGTCTGTGTCTCTACTTATCCTATCTACTTATCTACCTATCTCTACTTATCTATCTAGCTAATTATCTAGCTATCTAGCTATCTATCAGTCTGTGTCTCTACTTATCCATTCGCGCGTCTGTCTCTGCGGATGTTTCACTTTCTCATCTAGTCGGCCTCTATGCATTCAGGCATCCATCCATCTATCCATCCATCTATCCATCCATCCATTCATTCATCCGTTCACCCATCTATCCATCCATTCATTCATCTCTCCATCCATCCATTCATCTATTTATCCACTCACTCATTTATTGTCCATCCATCCATCTATTCATCCATCCATCGGTCTAATTCTCCATTCTTCTTTTTATCTATCCTTCCATCTTCTTATATTTCTCCACTATTCCATGCTACTTCCAGCCATCGACTATTTGTTTGGGCCTATCTGCTTGTTTGTTGTTCTAACATTTTATAATATTTAGTTCCATGCGCAGGCTGCCCAAGGCTCTAAACCCCAGTCCCATGCAGACATCGTCTTCGCGGTTTCTCCAATATGTTCTACTTTCGGTTATCTAATTTGACCAACTGTCTAGCGTTGCCTTCAGGACGTCAGAGGAAATCTTCTCTGTAACATCATCTGGATAAATAAGATTAGCCTCCCACTGACACAGTGACGTCCTTATTTTATATCAATGACAGATGATGGGTGCGAATCAAGGTAGTACAAGGAAGTCACCATCTCTGCACACATCTTTATGCTGTCGTGCGTTATCACCGCTTGATAGATTCATAAAGATAGACACGGAAAAAGAGAAGAAATAACAAAGAAGAGAATACAGGATGGATGGATGGTGGGCTGATAGTTGGAGTGATGGATGGATGGATAGATGGATGGATAGATGGATGGATGGATGGTGGGCTGATGGATGGATGGATGGATGGATGGATGGATGGATGGATGGATGGATGGTGGGCTGATGGATGGATGGATGGATGGATGGATGGTGGGCTGATGGATGGATGGATGGTGGCTGATGAATGGATGGATAGATGGATGGATGGTGGGCTAATGGATGGATGGGTCGATAGATGGATGGATGGATGGATGGATGGATGGATGGATGGATGGATCAATGGATGGATGGATGAATGGATGGATGGATGGATGGATGGTGGGCTGATGAATGGATGGATAGATGGATGGATGGATGGATGGATGGATGGATGGATGGATGGATCAATGGATGGATGGATGGATCAATGGATGGAATGAAGGCAGACATTGGAGTGCAAATGCGAAAGAGGCTAGAAGAAGCCACATAGACAGACAGACGGAGAGACAGAAATTGAAATAATCAGATTACCTGACTGGGTGATTGGATAGTGGTGAACGAACGGAGTGCACACCTATTGATACTGACAGATAGTCACCATAGCAGTAAAGCAGACAGACAGGCATACAGACGAACTGGCAGGCAGATAGGTGTCAGACAGATAAAGAGAGAGAAAGCTAAATATTCACTGATGACTATTTCACTCACTTGAGATCTATCATTAGGTTAAACCTCCAGAGAAAAGCAGTCAGATCAGACAAAGTGACCCTGACCTTTGAGTGGAAGTACTTCAAATCAATTGTTCCCAAAGTGGGCGGCACCGCTTCCTGTGGGAGGCGGGGGGCGGGGGAGAGCTTCCAAGAGGGTGCTGAGAGGTTGGGGGGGGGGGGGAGTAGGGGAGGGGTGATGGATGGCTGGAGAATGGCCAAAAGACGGGGCAATGTTGTTAGAATTAGTTATACTTGACGTATAATCTACTCGCTTGTCGCACACTGCTGGTCTCTACGTTGCATAGGATCAATGATGAAGCAGCTACCACCTCCAGTTTCAATCTACTTAACTAAGCTTAGAGGATAAAATTTAGCTCTTGGGGACGCGTCTTTTACGAATCCAAAATGAATTGTCTCGGGATCAGTCGAAATGAGACTTAAGTCGCTGAGCTAGAACTGAGAACTCGGGCCTTGAATGTGATGAGGGGGGTAGGTACCGATTTTGTTTTTTTACTATTATTGCAGAAACGAAAGTGCATTCATTTCTGAACAAAACAAAGTCGGTCTTGCCCTTGATTTGTGAATATTTCTTCATTAAAATCGGGGTATTGTGAGGTAGATATGTAAATTTATGCGTTCAACCGCTCATTGCAACTCGATTTTCTCTGAATTTCGGTCATTCCTGGGGATCTCTCCTTGTCTCTTTAAACTGCAATATCTCTGACTAGAATAAAGCTAGCTCAGAGCTATGTTCACCATCTGAAAGGGTATGAAATAACTTTTCAGATGATATCTAAAGCCCCATATGGAGAAAAATCGACATACGTCTCATTTTGACTACCTGTGAGACAATTGTCTCGATGGTTGGGGGTGGGAGTGGTTGGGCGGTATGACAGTCGTCCGGAGGCCGAGTGGGAGGAGGTTCAGAATAATCTGGAACAAAAAGCTTTAGAACAAAACATCAAGAAGCGGCGTAGCGCTCCGTGTTTCCGTGTACCTTAAGGGAGAAAAAAAAAAAAGATTCTGACTTCGGAAAGACGCTTTGACATACGTACAACAGGGTGCACTTTAAGCTTTAGAACAAAACAAAACCCACTTTGACGAAAGAACTCTTCCCTAAAGACGCTGTTTCGAGACGATAGATATTTACTTGGTGATATATCTTCATGAACACTGGGTACTGCATTACTGTACGTGTAATGGCGAACAAAATGCAGTGTTAACAGAATGGAATGACGCAATAGATGGTCATATTATCTATTATGTAAATAGCCTTTTAATCCTAAGAAAGTAGGATTACCTCTTCTTTAAACAACAAACAAATGTTTGCTTTAAAATTAAAAGTTTCTCTCCCCATTTTTTTTTTTTTTTTAGCTGAGATATATATACATATTTAACAGCGATCCTACAGTGAGGCTGTGTTATCGACTGGATAATGACACAGTTAAGTCTGGATAAAAGTCAACTCCTCGGGACCAAAATAATTGTTGACTTTAAACAAGGTTGATGATAACCAATACAAAGAGATAGTGGCAAACACAATAGGACAGTCAAAATGGGCTGACTTCAAGTAATAGTTTACTTTAAGAGAGTTGACCGTAAGTGGATCTCATTGTAAGGGTTTGTTATTTGTATCAGTTTTTTTTTAATGTAAATTACTCAGAATTCATTAACGTTCACTCTTAACCCATTTATGCCCACAGTTCAAATTCACCATAAATTTTAGGTATATTATGTAAAAGGTGTTTAAATGAAAGGAAATGGAGGAAATAATGAAGTTTGTTTTTGATTTTGTTTTAAATGCGTTTTTTTTTTCCCCCTTTTTAAAGGACGATGGACACATAGGGGGCTACATTTGTAATGTTGGGCTATAGGTTTAAGCTGTTATGGGGCTTAACGTGTTAACGCCTTCGTTGCCTCTCCCCTCCATCTCCCATACGGCCTGGATCATTCTCATTTTCTTCTCTAAATGTAGAGACGGAAGCCAAGGAGCTAAAAGTACAGAGAGCCCAACGGAAGTGGACAAGTGATCTATGCCGTCATCGTCAGCAGAGGCGTAAAACATATTACCGCACTAACCTCGACAATGTATGGATGGGACGCTTTCACCGCTTGCACGCTGAGCGACTGGATCGGTTGAAGATGATAATTTGCTCCCCAATTCAGTAAATGGGTGACTTAATCTTGCGGAAGGGTACAGATTAGACGTTGGTTAGCCCAGACTTGATTTGATTTTTCCCTTGGACACTACGGAAGAACTGACCTTTCCGAGAGTCCTCTCGGCTAAAGGATGGACTCAGTGCTTACGATTGAATTATTTTTGTTTACCTAGTGGAAAAAATGTGGGCAAAAATGATAATAGTGATAATGATACTGACGATGATGAGTTAGATAATAGGAGGGGGATAACTCTGATACTTACGTGGAAAGAAACATAAAAGCAAGAATCAGGAAGAAAATAATGGCCAAGAGGAAAAGGAGGAGAAAGAAGGCAAAGGAGAAGAAGGGAGTGAAGGAGAGGACAGAAAAAAAAAGAAAGAGCGAAAAAAAGAAGAACATAGTAGATGAGAAAAGAAAGAAATGAAAAGGGAGACAACATAAATAACAATAACAACCAGAAAACGGAGATGAAGAAGAATCGGAAGTAAAAGAAGAAGACAATCTAAAGAGAAAGGGACAAAAATGCGTAGCAGAAAATAAACACCTTTGGGCTGAGAATCTTATTTCACGTAAAACATGCATAGAAAGATGGAAGACGATTCTGCCTTATCTAAAGAGCGAGGAAAAAAAATCACAATCGATCAGCAGAGTTAGGAAAGACAGCAGCTACAAGAAGAAAAACGTATGACAATGAGAAAACAAATATGGAACCCGGAAAGAGATTGAAAACAAGGCCCCCAAAAAAATGGCTGCTTGTCTGAAACTAGAGAAGGGGGCAATGAAATATAGAAAAGCATGAAATAGACAAGCTGGCTTCAGGGTAAAGACGAGACGTGGTGATCTGTCAGATTTATGGAAAAGGACAGACAGACATATAGACAGACAAGTAAGCATGTGGACTGGAAGATGAAGAGAAAAACATAGTTAGAGAAGTAGGCGGGCATTAAAGAGAAAGAGAGACATTTTTTTTATTTTTTTTCATAATAGCAGACATGCAGGTGGTCAAACTGACAGATATATATATATACATAGAGAGAGAGAGACAGACAGACAGACAGAGAGAGAGAGAGGCAGAGACAGAGCCAGACAGACAAACTAAAGGAAGGCGAAGAAACAGACAGATGGAATGACACAAAGAGACAGACAGGTCGAAAGACAGACTGGCTGATGGGCTGACTGAATGGCTAACTGACCATGAAAAACAGAAACAGACAGACTGACAAGCGAACAGGCCAACGAACTGACATATAAACCAACAGAGTACAAAATAAACAGAACGATAGACAGACTGGCAGACAGAGAGGGAGGTTAATACTTTAACGCCTCTTACCCTGATATAAACTAGACAGACAAATGCAAAGAAGATAAGAAGAAAATAAAGAGCACAAATTTCTCAGATTAGATGCGGTAAAAGACAAAGAGAATAAAAAGAAACGAAGAATAGCAGTGCTCTAAGGCACAGTGAGGAAGAAAGCGGGAAGAAATGAAGAGAAAAATTCGAATCTCAAGGAAACCTGGAGTGTTTGACAAAACGGAGATCATCTCTTAGAAAAGCTATAGGAAACAAATGTCCTCCCGCTAATAAATGAACCCCGGGAGTCCAGTTCTAACATTCATTGACAAAACACAGTTTTCAATGGCAGCTTCTAGTTCACGTTCGAATCAGTTGCGAATACGTATTGCTATTTCATGTTTAACAGAGCAAGAGACGTGAAACCGTACAGAACAAGACGATATCATCGGTTGCCTTTTATTTTTGGACGCAGCTTTTACTACCAGGTGGAAAAAATAACCCTAAAGATTTATTGCTACTATTGTGGTCTCAGTATTGTAACTAAATATTCCAGGTACTTGAATAAACCATTATATTTCACATTACGTCTAACCCTAAGCCTTACCCTAACCTTAAATCTTACATTAATCATAACCTTCCTGAAGCCCTCTGGCTTAATCTGGAAATTCAGATTCTCCCCCTTGGAGTCTAGAATCTAGATCTAGAGTCTACAAGATTTGATTCAATATGCCAAATCAAATCAAACGATTCAATTTGATTGGTCGATCAGGAAAACCAGGTCATGATAGACAACTAAACCTGTTCTGACCACCTGGTCGCAATAGCCAATGCGGTTATTTAGTGATTATGTGCTTTCGAAAAAGCAAAAAGAAATGTGATCTTTCTCAATTTGTATGCTAATCTATCTAACATTATCGGGAAACATGGGTTAAATGACAACTTAATACGTTGCTTTCTCTATACGCCTTTTAACCTTCTAAGGGTGATTATCTCGGCCGAAGAATTTACTTGCTTTCTTTCAGTTTCTAAACACCCCAGGTTGTCTCTCTTGTTCCCTTTGCGTTACCAAAAAAAAAAACTAAATATCGCTTTTCCCGAAGCAGAAATTTACAAGGAAAAAAGTGCTTTGTCAAAGTATGTCAGAAAATATGTGGAATAGACAGATAGAAAAGATGAGGATGAGAAAGAATAAGTTCGAGAGAAAAAGGCGAGGGCAGTAACTGATTAAGTCTTCTGGAACCTTGAACTCGCTCACAGAGATATCACTAATGTTTCCCTCTTTCAATCCAGTTGGTCTTCCGCCTGACGGTATGAGAACTGCTTTTGTGCACTAGGGCAAAACCCCCTTTTTTCATCACAGGTTTATCGCAAATATAACTTTTTGTGATTTAAATGACATCTTATTACATTAATTTAGTCGTTACAAACAGCAGCTTGGATACTTTGTAAAGAGAGATCTCAAAACTAGATGGGTCTTATATTGTTTTCGAAATAGCGTTTCCAAAGGGGGGAAAAGGCGTTTTGGCAAAGACGGTGTTGGTCTGTCTTTCTGTCTGTCGGTTGGTTGGTTGGTTGGTTGGTGGTTGGTTGGTTGTTTGGTTGGTTGGTTGTTTGGTTGGTTGGTTGGTTGGTGGGTTGGTTGGTTGGTTGGTTGGTTGGTTGGTTGGTTGGTTGGTTGGTTGGTTGGTTGGTTGGTTGGTTGGTTGGTTGGGAAGGGAATAACTGATTGAATCTGTCGTAACTGTGAACTCACTCACAACGATTTTTCACTCTTTCAATCCAATTGGCTCGTAGACCGAACTAGACCAAATCCTACTAGGACTAGTAGGGTTTCTTACTTTTCGAAGGGATTTGATGTGGGAAGATATGGGGGCGGGAGGGGTAGGCGGTTTGCGTGATTGGTCCAAGAGGGTGAGACAAGTTGGGGGGGGGGGCGAGGGAGGGGGTGGGACGTGTGACTAGCCAGTCCTATTTCACACTTACGTTTAACCCTAGAAAAGTCGAGGAGGCGGTCTTCTCAAGACTTAACTCATCAGAATTTACTTTAGAATTATTTGCTCACCTATTGTCTCTAAATCCTACGAAATCAGATTTATTTCGGCTTTAAGAGAAAGTGAGTCAGCAATGACTGGTAGCTAGACTCACATCAATCATTTCGTCTCTAGTAGTTTGAAATATGAGTTATAGAAAATTCTGAAATATTCACCACGTCATGAACATCTTTCTTTGTCAACGTGATAACTTTGTCATAATTAGTTTTGCTTCACGTATTTAATATAAGAGAAACAAAGGTTTTTGGGTTTTCTTTTCCTTCTCTAAAATGCTTATCTTATAACTTTAGTATTTGGCAAACGGAGGCAACAGGTGAAAAAAAAAGTGGGTGCCGGACATCGGGAGTCATGATCCCGATGTGATCGGGGTTCTAGAAGATGTCAGGAAGTTAAAGACCGATACATCTAATGAAGGAACCTACTTTTCCTCTGAAGACCGTCACCTGTCTCGCTTCACCCGAGGACTTTTCCTACCACCACTGAAAAAAAATGTCTCATTTAAGAAACCTGAAAGTCATAGCAAATTGTATTGGCACGACAAGAGTTAATTCACTAATTCACTCCCGGCCATTCTTACTCCCAGTCGTAGTCCAGTGGGTGCCTTCTGACCGATGCTACAAAACGCTGTGGTTTCTTACTGCTCTCCTTTACCTCCCCCCACCCAACACACACACACACACACAGTCACACTCACATTCTCCATACCGGGCTCCAGTCATACGAGAGATATTGATTGGAGTGGACAGAACTGACTGACCAAGCTCTTGCTCACTCCTGCCTTTTCCCCAGACCAAAAAGATTGGGTGTTAGACTGTTCGCACTCATAGGTTCATTTCTACGTACTCGCTTCAGGATCCAGTTCTTTACTGCGCAGTTCAATAAATGTGATGAAATAACATAGGATAAACAACACCAGACAAATGTTGAAAAGAGAGGGAGAGAGAGAAAGAAAAAGTGAGATGTCAGACAAGATGAGAAACGATGACAGGAGACGAAAACCGTGATAAGTTTGTTATGTGATTGAGTAGCTTGAGATAAAATAAGATGAGATAAGATACGGCAACATGAAATAAGTTCCCACATGAGATCAGAAGGTAAGATAGATAATATAACATATGATTCTTTTTAATATGAGCAGTTTACATTTTGAAGAACCGGATGGATGAGCAGTGAAAAAGGTGGTGGGGGCTAAACTTCACAATTACCATATTTTCCAGATAAGCACTTTAGTTTCATATTACACCAGTATCGATAAGGTCAAAACAACGACACTATTCCAACAGACTGCCTGAAAAAAAAGTGTTTAAAAATCTTACATGAGCAGTAAGTACGTGTCACATATGTTTTGTACATTAAAATTTGTCATACATTGCGTGATAATCCATTCCGTTCAATTTTCAACTCTACCACGCTGTGCCTGCACCCGCTGACTCACCCATCGATGTTTCTTATTTATCCTTATTTACATTTCTTTACATGGACTTATTTAAAAGTGCAGATAGTAAAACACAGAGATGAGTATAATAATAATAATATAGTACATTTATTAAACGCCTATGCAAAGCCCCAAGGCGCTTTACAATAACACACTCATTAACAACACATAGTTCGTCATTAATAACTACCTCCATACACACACGTGCACGCATACACACACACATACACACACAAACACACACACACACACACTCACACACACACTCATACTTCATTATGATCCAAGATAGACTTCACCGGAAAGAGTGACGACGGAAGAAGCTGTTTAAATCTCAGCTCTGACTTGCCCCAAAATCAATAGCACATTTATTCGAACGTGCCCAGAAATTCTCGTTCAGATCTATGCCCAGGCCTCAGAAGAAGGTCACTGGATGGTGAACAGATGTCAAGTGAAGGAAAACCCTTGAGCACAGTTTTCTTAAAATACTTTCAGAAGCCCTCAATATTTTACAAAGTCCTAGAAAATCAGGGAATAGCTTAATTGAACCGTATGGGCTTACACATGCATGGCAAATACCAATTCTTGAAGACACGTCGTGGTGTGTTAGCTTAGTGATTGTGCTGCGGCCTTTGGAAGCAGAGGTCGGTGGTTCGAATCGCAATGGTTACATGTTGTATCCTTAGGAAAGATACTTAACACAATTTTCCTCAGCCCACTCATCTGTTAAACGGATACCTGATCTATATCGGGGGAAGTGCAGTGGCGCTGCACTGCGGCGACGCGGTCTGAAATGGAAAAGCCAATTCAAGGAATGGTACTTTACTGTACTTTACATTTATTCAGCTCACAACTGAAAATTGGCACAATACATTTGGATTTCCAAGAACTCTACACATGTGCTATAGAAAGATAAATGGATAGGGATGGATACGGGTGCGGGGAACAACCCAAAGATTCACTTAAAATGGCAGAAAAAAAAAGAATGTAAATCACTTTGCTTAAGTGCTGTTATCTAAATATGTTACGTTCTTTATTCGTCTGTATACCTCATAGCTCAACAGACATGAATTACAGACAAACTATCACACAATAGATAATTGGGCTGAGCTAGGCAGACAACACACAGAAAATATAATTATTCTTGTGTGCGGCTAGGCTGAGACATGGACCGTCAGACATTTCTTAGTGGTTTGGTACCGGTGCTAGACAAACTATCAAACAGTGGATAGTGGACTTGAAGTAGGCAGACAGACACACAGAACATCAAACATACGACCATTTTCTTTATTTTGGATGAAGATAGACAGACAGAAACATAAGCCATCAAACAGACTATACGTTGAAGCTGACAGCCAGACAGACTTTATCCAGACAGATTATCGCGTTTGAGTTGTTTAGGCTGTAAACGAACAGATTATCAGGCAGACTCTTCCCCGAGCAAGTACAGTAAAGATCAGACTTTACTTTTGTAACGATGGCGTTAAGGCTATTTTCAGACAGACTTTTTATCAGACAATTACACAAAGGCTGCACTAAGCTGGGCAGACAAACAAACAGACTTTCAGACAGACTCTGACCAGATATAGACATAGTTGTAGATAAATTAAAAGACTTTAGTTTGGTGCTGATACCACTGGAGACATTTCATTGAGACATTTACCAGATAAATAGACAAAGGTTTGTCAGGACTGAAGTAATTAGGCAGACATACAGATAGACAGACAATCATACAAGTTGTACTTACCACCGAAACTGGGCCTCAGGCGAATATCGTAACCCTCCAGCAAGGCGTTGATGGTCTCTGTAACGTTTGTAAAGTGTTCCGTATCCAGTTCGTCATGGCACCTGATGGGATCGAGGTGTGGGGGTATAGAGAAGAACAGAGAAAAATATTATGTATAGTAATGAATTTGTGTTGTAGCTATTCTTAGTGCTGAAATGTTTGTTTTTGTTTTGTTTTTTTAATTGATAGAAGGAAAATTATTGTTATTATTGTTGTAGTTATAGTTATTCTGTTATTGTTGTGGTTTTGTCCTTGTCGATGCTGCTATTGCTATTGATGTTGTTGTTGTTGTTGTTTGTTTGTTTGTTTCTTTGTTGTTATTATTGTTGTTTTGTTGTTTCTGTTGTTTTGTTGTTTCTGTTGTTGCTGCTGATGTTTTGTTTTGTTTATATTATTATGTTCTTTAGTCCTGTTCTCACCGTTGCGTTTATCATCAAAGGTGATGTCTGGGTGGGGGGGGGGGGTGAAGTATATTCTAGTTGTCACTGCTATTGTGGATGTTTTTGCTGGTTTTTTTTTTTCACATTTTAATAATGCCCTCACTGCTCTAGCTTTCAGTGGCTTTTGAACAACTTAAATTCTCATCTATATTATAAAACTGCAACAACACCCACAATGGGCTTATGGACTCAAACTGCTGAACGGGTCCATATGAAATTCGGCACACAACGTCGTTGCATATGGATCTATGTTTTTATGTACATAAACCCGAAAAAAAAGCTTATTATCTTTGGCGTCATTCTACAAATACCATTATTATTGAATAATAAACTCGTGATGGTATTTGATCCGAATTGTACATCCTATAGTATGACGCGTTCAAAACCACCAAATACGTTTTCTTTGAGTAATATTCAGTGCAATCAAACACAATATCAACATCTAGATGCACACGCTTGCCGTACACTTTAAGTGGCAACACAGTATCGGCTGTACCAGTGACTAAAAGAAAACAAAATCCCACGAAGCCGTGGGTTCTCTTCTAGTATTACACAAATTCAGTTTCTATGATGATGATCACAATGGTGCTGGTGATGAACACGATGAGGGCGATGGAACTGTGCCTGACCATGTTAGTGACACGTCTTCCAAATGATGATGATGGTGGTGATGATGATGGTGATATTTCTTTGATATATTTTAGTAAATTTCTATCATATCGAAGTTTACATATTTTTTGTTTGTTTCTTTCGATGTATTTGATTAGCTGCCGGTGGACAGACGTCTCAACTTATATTTAAAAAAATTCTATAAAACGATGATAATAAAAATTATGATGAAAAAGATGATTAACTCAATTCAAAATTCTTCATAAAAAATTATATTCTTTTCACTTTTTTGATGTATTTGATTAGTTGCCAGAGGACAGTCATCTTAATTTTAAGACACACGTAGTTTTATTAAAATGATGAAAATACGGAGAAGATATGATAATGGTGATGATCATCGACAATAATAGTAATGATATTGCAGATAATGATCAGGATAATATCAGTATTGATGGGGGTGAGTAGGCAAATGAACAAATAAGATAGAAAACATATTGTCTGGTGACATAAAGACCATAAGAAAGAGGCAACTGAAATTCCTCTGACAAATCTGCAGTAGGGCTTGACGAGAGAAGCAGATGCTATATGGAAAGATCCAAGGAAAGAGAAGCAAAGGAGGGCAACGAATAAAAATATATTGACAGCCGTAACAGATACGCCACCCAGAATGAAATGAGTAATACCGAAATGATAAAGAGAACTGACAACAGAAGGGTCTGGCAAGCCATGGTCGTCGATGTCTGCTCCAGATCTGAGACATAAAGAAAAAAAAACGTCTGGTGGTGTGTGAGGTGTTTGAATGTACTGATAATCGTAAAAGCAGTAGCAAATTTTGGGATAATAATGAAGTATAAAGCGTATTAATTACTGGGTCTATAGGAGGTGAAACCGACGATCTTTTATTGGTGGATAACAATTACATGGTAAGATGCCCAGTCTCTCTCTCTCTCTCTCTCTCTCTCTCTTATCTTTCTCTCTCTCTCTTTCTCTCTCTCTCTCTCTCTCTCACTCACTCATACAAGCACATACACAACATATGCACCTACCCATTGATGGGCATACACACAAGTAACAATAAACACACAATGGCATTCCTACTAAAGGGCACACACTACACTCACATTACCATGTCCAGATACATAAACTCATCCACGACGTACACTCGCACACAGACACCTTTTAATGGGCTCACTTGCAAATCGACAGACCGGTTGCACAAACATTCAAGAACACACAAAAAACGTTAACTCAGGAACGCTTGATCGCATGTTAACAAAATCCTATCCACCACAAGTCACTGAGTCCACTTGTGACAATGATTTTCCCTCTCGGTGGTTAAATTTGCACTCTTCACCCAAGGTACCAATATTTTCGAGAGTAGTGAGACTCTAAATATTGTCATTCTTTTGTCGTTGGTCCAGTAATTTCATTCTCTCGGTATTTATTTTAAACCGCAGTTTGATATTAAACCTGTAATTGTATAATTCTGACAGAGATGAATGATGACCCAGTACAAACGATAACTTGGGGGATTTGGAATCTTTTTTTTTTTTTTTTCCAACAGCTGCTTTACTCCAACTCTGCATTTGAGATTTTGCAGATCTCTAGGTATAAATTAACTTGTTCTCTTCCCACAGATTGTCTGTAAAACAAAATGAAACAAAACAAAACACACAAAAAATCATTTTTTGAAAACATATAATTAACAACATTCTCTATTCCACTTTCTTTGAAACAAAAACAGACAAAAACAAACTTATATTATCACGTTTCTGCCACTGTTTTTGAAAATGTCGTGACTCCCTTGGGGTTCGCAAAACCTCGACAGGAAGGTTGCATAGCCTTGCTCGAAGTGGCTTGGGACAAAATTCATTTTAATTCGTCAACTACATTTTTTACCCTCCAATGTATTTTTTTTTAAGTGTTTCTCTCTCCATCATAGAAGAATAATGTGAATCAAAAACTGCTGATACTAAGGGGTCCGTGAGTTTCAAGCCTTTGGTTAGGGGTTGTCAGTGCAAAACCGTTGGAACCACTGGTCTTCATCACGTCTATCTCATAGTTTCGGTTACTGGTAATGGTTTGCATCAATCTTTATAGGACATCTATGCTCTGTATGATTTATTTCTTTCTTCTGTTTTGTTTTTGTTATTGTTAGGTATTCTTTTTATCGTTTTTTTAATCATAGCTCCCACCACAGACCTTGTTCCGACCAAGCGAAAGGTTGGAAATATCGGCGTCTATTTTTAGCAGGCGGTACAAACTATTCACAAATTTGACTCACTTTTTCGGTTTGACCCTGTTACGGTGTGGAGGAAATGTGTCACTAAAACTCTTCACTGTCAGCCTATTGAACGTAGATGTCCTCCAAATAAAAATAGTACTGAGTAGTGTTAATGACGTAATGGCGTAAGAAAAAGTATGACGTACTTCCGGCGTGCGTTTTTCCCGAAGTTTTGCGTTCAACACTGGTGCTGTAGGATTTCGTAGTGTTTATTTTCAGTAGGGGGTACAAACACTCGACCGGGGATTTCCAGATCTGTGCTTGGTCGAATATGAACTTTTACTCTGTTAACTATGGGACCCATAGGATGCCCACGTCAGCATTCTGCCAACGTCCCGGCACCTTGGTACGACTTCATTTGGTGGTTTGTCTCCCCCCCCCCTTCCCTTCCCGACCACTTCGGAACCAGATATGCATCTCTCTACGTCCAGTTGGAATAGGAATCTTACCTCCCACGCTTTACATGAATCACGTGACCCCGATGACCCGAGGAGATCGAACACAAATAACTTCGTGGCCGTAGCTTTCGACAAAAATCTCCTGTCCACCAGAACGGATATATGGGCAAAAACACAGAGATCCACAGGAAGATACATCAGCTTGAGCACAGTGCTAGAGACAACGTCGGTTCCAATTTATTGCCAAGTAAACATTTGCATAATAAGGAATGAGTATGTGCTTTTGTGATGATTGTTCTATCGCTGTGGTTGTTGATGATGTTTTTGTTATGTTTTTGTTGTTATTGTTGTTGTTGTGCTGGTTTATTTATTTATTTGATTTGATTTGTGTTCTGATTTGATTGTTTGTATATATGTATGTTTGTTTATAATATGATATTGCTTTATTAGTTAGGATTTGACACAATAAATTCCAATACAAAAGTTTCCAAAGTATTACTACTGTGGGCAAACCTAGTAGAGCCCTTATACGATATATAACCGATTGATGTATTTGATAAACTAGTTTACTGGACTTGGATTCTATTCTGCGATCATTCTTTCACTGGTATTTTAAGCGTATAAGCCTCCAAATTCAAGACTGAAATTAACATCTGACGAACTTCTTGTTGCTTTATACCCTGACTTCTTCGGATGTATTGCTAAAATAATTCCTTTTCTTTTTTTTTTTTTTTTAATGAATCCTTTTTTTTTTTTTTAACAAGCTATTGATCTTATGTCAAATCTATATTATAAAATTGCAAGAAAACCCACAATAGGCTTATAGGCTCGAAAACGGCTGAATGGATCCATCTCAAATTTGGCACACAACATTGTTGCATGTGGATCTGTGTTTGCACTTACATAAAGTTGAAAATGCTTATTATCTTTGACGTTATTCTACAAATCCGGTAATAATTGAATAATAAACTCGCGAGGCTGCTTGATCCGAATTGTACATTCAATAGTCTGACGCGTTCAAAACAGGTTTTCTTTGAGTGTCATTCAGTATAATCAACCATACTGTCAGCATTGAGGTGCACACTCTTTGTCATACATTTTAAGTCGCAGGGCTATGTTTAGAAAGTCTCCTGCGGCGGCCGTGGGTTCTCGTCTAGCATTTTTACAAACATATTGAAATTAAAATTCTCGAAATAACTTTACACCTAAGAATATTCTTTTGAAAATAAAAAGTGATTCATTAATTTGTTACATTCACATCTGGTCAGGATTCGTGCTATATCGACAGTGCTAATCAGCCGATAAATAAGGATAGAAACTTAACTCAGTTATAGGAAATTAAAATCGGAAAAAAGCAGAGAGCGAGTATGAAGAGGATATTGAAGAAACAAATACACAAAGTGGATGCTATTATAAGATCTCAGGCGGACCATGTCACAACCAAACAGGAGCAACTGAAAGTCAAAAGAACATTCTAAATGGCAGAAGATGCAAGTTAAAATGGACTGGCTAGCAAGAGATTGGACAACTGCTTTTTAGAATGGTTCCCAAAGTGGGTGATACCACTTCTTGAAAGGGGGCGGTGAAATGCTAGGGGGTCGTTAGGGTGACTATGGCTGGGGAATGGCCAGAAGATGTGGCAATGTCGTTAGAATAGGAAATCGTTGTCCTCAGTCCCACCACTTCCATTTACCACCCGATAAAGAGGGATTGAACAAGCAGTCTAAAGAGGAAAAATATCACTTTTGTGCCCTTTGCTAGAAACATATACTATGACAAAATCCCCAAACATTATGATGTAATGAGAATGTTTTCTTCTCATTGTTATAATTTCATCAGCTTTTTGTTGATCGGTCTTTCGAATAGCAAGCAGTAAAGCTATTTTTCTTCTTTACACTGCTTATTCAATACATCGTTTGTCGGGCAAAGGGAAGTAAAACTCTGGTCAAAATGATCTCCCCTCACACAAGTCCCTCTTTTGGAAGGGGCAGATAATCTGCGAAACAATCTTCCATTAGGTATACGTGGAGAACTACCTACTTTCTTGTCACACATTGCTTTTCATGAAGTCGTATAGGATCAATGGCTAACTGCATGTATGACTAGTTTTACTGACCAAAAAAAATGTTATTTAGAAGACCGTTCTATCAACTTTACTAAGAGCAGATGATGAAATTTAGAACATGAGGGTGTGTATTGTGCGAATACTCGAGAGAAATCTGAAATGAATTCTCTCCATTGCGGGGCGGTGCCAAAGTTGTCTGGGAGCCAAGTGGGCGGCAGTCTGAAAACCTTGGGAACCGTTGGGTTTGACGATCCCGTTCAAGAAACTACCCAAGGAAGGAGATGTAGGAGCATACAAGGGGGGAAGTGGGCAGACAATATGGAAGAACAGATCCGCAAGACCTTAGCCAAAACGTAGGTCTCGCACACAAATAGATAAAAATGGAGAAAGCCGATGTGGAAGTCTGACCTCTGGCGCCTCCAAGACCCTGTGCAGAGTTAGAGGATTGAGACCAAAACCTTAGTAGATATTACTTTTCCAAACAGAAGTGGATTGCTTGTCATATCGACCATGCTATATGTTTCTCAGTGACTGCTTGAGATCAAGAGTAGCTCGCCGCCTGGAAAGGTGATGTACGGCCTGTCCTGACCTCGGTCTGCATGTTCTCCCATTACTCACCAAAAACGGGACAGGCACCGCTGTCGGGCTTCTCACACAGGCCCTGATTCCTTGTACTGATAGAAAAACAGAACCCAAGAGGTCAATAGTGAGTCTGGTCCAGCAGATTTTGATTGCCAACAGCACGAAATTGTTAGTTTTTGCTTTTGAAAGTGCATTGGCCTGATAATGCCCGCTCCGTTACTGACCCTTGTTGTGGAAAGTGCATCAGCTAAACATCTGCTCTGAGCTAAATTCAGAGACAGGCATGGAAAAGGGGTAAAGGGGAGGGGGTTATTTTCAAAGCGATAGAAATAGTTAATTGTATATAATTGTGCTACTCCTAGTAGTTCAAAATGCATGAAATCAAAATCTGTACTGTTACAATTCATGGGGAGGAAATTCTGCATTTCAAATGTGCTTGAAATAAATGCACATGCTTTGCTGCTCCTTTAGTTTAAACTGTATTTCTGTGATTCATCTCTGTCCTAGCCCAAATTCAAAGAGGTGAAAGCCAATTTCCAAAGGTAATGAATTAATTACACACTCCAAACTTGCTCTTTTAGTTAAAATTGACCTCGGCAAAAGCAGGCAGGTCAAAGCTGTTAGAGTAGCTAAATAGTAAAATTTAAAGGACATACGCCCTGAGGAAACCCACGAGGCGTATCAGTTCGATCCATCAGTTGCCAAAACTTGAATGGACTTTTCTTTTGTGTTTGGTTTGTGCTAAGGCTAGTGGTCTGTAAAATCCAAACAAAATAAAAACGTGCAGAAATTTTGTGTTTTTTGAGGAACAAAAATGGCAGTGATTGGGCATAAGGTCTGAAATGGTCTTTCATACTTAGTTTATATTGCCGAAGAACTGAAAGTCAAAGGATCAAAGTACAAAGTATTGCTAGTTTGTTGTTGTTGTTGTTGTTGTTGTTGTTGTTGTTGTTGTTGTTGTTGTTGTTGTTGTTGTTGTTGTTG
>JBCAUA010441502.1:0-17676 GCA_038406235.1 Peronia verruculata | reverse complement strand
GATAGATAGATAGATAGATAGATAGATAGATAGATAGATAGATAGATAGATAGATAGATAGATAGATAGATAGAAGGCAAATAGATGGCCAGATAAAGGGCCGTAGGTAGGTAAGTAGATTCTGTCCATCCACTCATCTGTCTGTCTGTCGTCTGTATGTCTGTGTTCAAAGACACGGGAAATGAATGGTTTGCAGACCTTACGCTTTGCTGATGTGAATATTTGCCTGAAAGGGTGCGTAGGTAGATTGGCCAACAAGCGGGAACTCTGTATAGCCAGCGAGAACTCTGTACACTGACCGAGCATAGGTCCCTGTAGTAGGAGGAAGGGAGAGAAGACTGTTCGCCAGCAGGGACTGGGCGGTTTGGGAAACGTTTAAGACTGAGAGCGGGAAAGTTACTACTCCTAATAAGCTATCAAAAGGTTACGAAATTCTGTCACAAAGTCCATATGGGAGAAGATCGGAACATCTCTAGTTCGGGAGACTGACTAAGCGATGTGAATGTTTTGATTGTCTCAACATTGTCAATGAACAACGGGAATCCAGGATCTATTTGTGTGCCATGTCACCTTACCAGTAATTTTCCTGCTGGGTGACATGTCATATCCTCCTTACCCTAACCCTGATTCTACCGTACAATGAGGGCATGAGAGACCATACAAGTTAGCGGGAAGGTTTAAGGTCCTGGCAAAATAAGGGAATAACTACAGTACCAAAGCAAGGGAAGGAATATGTAGGATTAAAAAAAAAAAATAAAGGCGGTGGAAGAAGGGGTTAGCGGTAACTGGGGGATAGAAACGCAGAAATGCATAATGTAGTATTAAGGATATTTTTGTTTTATTCTTGTTAATACACAAGACTAGCATAGTTTTGCCTGTACCTTGATTGTCCCAGAACACGAACCAAACTGCAAATAAAAACATCCTAAGTCTAGTTCCACCGATACCAAAGCACAGAAGGTGTAGTCAAAAAGTCTAGTTGTCTCAAAACTTAAAAACTGGCCACTTGGTTCTGACTGCATTTCTACTCCTCTGTAGGGATTGTCTTTGGCCAGCCTTCTTACTCCCCTTTGCCAGACATAAGGCATGTTGAAGGACATTGAGCTCTCTTTGGTCCTTTCAGCCTCCAGCGGGTGATTATCTCGGCGCTGAATAAACAAGTCAAGAGAGAAAAAAAAGTCACTTTTGTGCTCTTTGCTTCAAACGTACATTGTGAACAGTTCTGCAGCATCAATGCGCATGGGAAATGTTATCCTCTTATCATAGTAATTTTTTCAGATATTTCTCCTTTTTTTATATTGGTGTTGGTTTTTTTTATAAATAATTTTTTCAAGTGACAAGAGGAGCAGTTTTTTTTTTAAAATCTTTTTTGACTCTTTGTGTCTGGCAAAAAGGAAGTGATAGGGCTGCTCAGAAACAATTCCTATTATAGTCATACGCATTCAGTACTACAGTTAACAAAACAGCATGAACGTTATCGATTGTCTCAGCAAAGGAATGGCTTCCCCTCTACTTGTAGGGTCAGCTGGGATAATGGAAGAAACAAGGCGTTCTCAATCAGACCAGATCGATTATTGATCGATCAGTCAGATACCACCTCAGATCCTCGAGTGAAGCGCGAGCCCACGTGTTATATCTCGCCCATCAGTTGCACGCGTCTGTGTGTTCAAACCTGTGGTTGGTAGTGTGGTTGTGGGAGGGAGGGTCGGGAAAAGAAGGGGGTTATGGGGGGGGGGGAGACTTGAAGGGAAGGATGAAAGGATTGGTGAATGGAGCCGCTCTGAATGGTCCCGGGATCAGAGGCTGTCCACGAGGTACCTGGACTCAGAATGGAATAAATGAGGCAAATTGTATGCATTTAGACGCATATTTTGAGAAGTATCGTTCTTTGTTAAATGAGATATTACTTATATTTAAGAGAAGGTGGCTCATTTCTTTTAAATCCACAAATGTCACATGGCCGATAAGCTCAAAATCTCGCTCTGTAAACATGTTCATTTGAGTAACTTTTTAAGTAATATACATTATAGATACATGTGGACAAGGTACTCGGTTGATGGTGCCATCCACTTGTGTTTTGAATAAATATCACTACAGAAATATTAACATAACTGCAACCTCCTCTAACATTTGTAGGGTTAGGAAGCAATAAATGTGTTTTTTGGGGGGACATAGTGGCTCTGTGGTATGGCGTCTGCGTATGGAGAAAACAGGCCGGGATCGACTCGTTGATCCTGCATCGGGGGATGGAAGGACGTGAAGATCGAAAAGTTTGTTGTTTTTTTTTTTTCAGTGGCTCAACGGTCCCTTGGCTTCGTGTTGATGGTGAAGCCCGACGTCTGACCTTCTTGGATAAGGGCGAATATATTTCGGAGGTCCCGTGTGTTCGTTACGCACGTTAAAGAACCCTTGGCAATTCAAAATCGATGGAAGAATAGGTTGAGTACCGCTGTCCGGGCAAAATTTCCAAATTCCAAATTTCTACCGATACTTGGCAAAAAAAAAAAAAAATTGGCAGCTTCTAAAAGCCCGAGATAATCCTACTTTCTAAGGATTGAAAGGCTTAAGAAAGACTCCCAAAAATGTGTTTTTAGAAAGCCAGTTCTTCTTCTTTCCTAGCGCTGAACAACCCTTTGAAATGAAACCAAATTTCATTCTATTCATGTGTCAGGCGGGAATTCATCTGTGGCTCCATCCATCTCCAAGAACTAATATACAATCAGTAAGGAAAGAAAAAAAATGAAGACGTTTTATTGAAGAAGATTCAGATCAATATTCATGAAATGTACAGCGCTCCTAAACAGCGATGGTAAAACTATGCAAATGAAATCATTCCCAAGAGAGGTGTATATCCGCTCACACTATTTCCTCTCTCTGATACTGCCCTAATTTTTTACCATTATCGCCACAGAGCGACAAACTCCATTTTTTTTAACGCCTTGTGGCACTTTAAAGACCAGAAACTCTGTGATGTCTGTGAGGATTTGCTCGAATCTGGCCAGGCTGTCTTCACGTGGTGATTGTTAACGCTTCGCTTCTCTAACACACATTTGAGATTCATTTGGTAACTTTGTTTTTGCATTTTTACATACGGCGCTGTAAGCAATTAAAGCTTTGTGTTATGTATATTCTGTTATTCAAAACAACAGTGATAGACAGAGGACGAAGAAGTAAGACAGTGAAGCTTTCTGTATGCTGTAGTTTGTTGACAATATGAGATATTGTCCGCCTCTAGCAGTGTACAGATTCAGACTTTACAGTTCAGTTCAGCTCTCGGCATTCTCTCCCTTCCAGCATGCTACAAGTCTCTGTAAGCGAGAACGAATTCATTGTCTCCCTTATATTGACTTTAGGCGACACACATATTAGGTTTTCTGGCGTCTTTTAATGCCAGATGATATCTTAATTTCCATATTTTGTGCCCCAGACACTTTTTACACTTCTGTAATATCTTGCATAATCCCCCAATCGATTAGACCATGAAACATACTAGTTATTGTTGTTGATTGTGCTATTATTGGTGGTAGTGGTGGTGGTTTGATATACCGTTGAGCCATCAAGAATTCGATCTGTTATACAAATATGTCATGTAAGTGAATAATTGTTCTTGTTTGTAAGAGAACTTTTTATTTATTCCTCATGTTTCCGAAGACGTTAATTATGTCTGTAGTAATCGGGCCACCTCTGGTTGTGCGTCCATCCTCTCTACTAGTCAGGGCTGTCGGCTAAAAAGTCTGGGTCTCCCCGCAGGGTTTCTTCGCCCACTCGTGGATAGTGTCGCTCTGTCCTTTCTCTTGCTTTTCCACTTCGCATGGACTGTTTCGTGTAGAACATACAGTTTTAACAAGACCATTGGTTCTTATTATACAGTCATCTAACTTTCTATTCTTCACTATTTTCCTCTTGGTGGTCACATTTGTTGTCTGACTATCACGTACACGTACTTCCTCAAACGGTCCTCCTCTCCAGCAGTATCTCTTGGCATACAGCTAAGTTAGAACCGAATGTCCCACTTGATAGGCATATTATGGCTATACATTCAGACACAATAACCTGATGTTTTTAGTCTTTAGTTTCTCCCTCTTTCTCTGTCTCTATGCATTATTCATGGCAATTTTTCACCCTCAGACAGGACTCTCCTTAGCAATACCCGCAGATTAAGCTGTACTGAATGGTTACGTTATAATTATAAAGTGGAAATGTTGTCTGACGTATCCTCTTCCCACCCTGACTTGTTGGTCCCGTTCTATTTCTTAATCGGACTTTGCCATTTGCCTGGACAGCGCCATATGACAGCCTTTGCTTAGGTCAGAAATTGGATCAATGTGCAATAAGCAATAAAAAACAGTATATCACCAGTCTCATGAAGAAGTTTAACATTGCAATGGTCCGATCACTTTGGTTAAAGTTTAGCCTTACCTATAGCGTCAGTGGCCAAGTGGTTGGACTCAAGATTTAAGTTCCTATCATTGGTTCCAACCCATTTTGTCTCTGAGAAAAACAATTCACACGCATGTCCTGATTCGACTTTGGCTAAAGTGCGTCCATGCTGTAATATAGAGAATGTAATCATTGGTTAGACAGGTATTTCAGCATCCAGCAGATAGCCCCCTATTTAATTTCCCAGGAAGCTGTGTGCCCGTTGGTACTAAAACATTGTAGAAGAGCTGTGCTGAGGGGAATAAGCTGTATATAAATGCCATCAATTACCATCTATCATTAGTCATCTGAATGGCTAAGTTTGCGATGTTCTGACTTCTCATTATGTACAAAGGAATTTATGTACGCAAAGGCCATATGCATCATGGCTCTAGTCACTGACTGACTGACTGACTCAGTCACTCACCCACACACACACTTACTCACTCATTCACCCACTCACCGAAACGCTCCCTCACCTATCCACTCACTCCCCTCTTCAGTGAGTCAGTCAGTCAGTCAGCCACTCATTTGCTCACTTACTTACCCATTCACTCACTCTTTTTCACACTCACTCACTTAGTCCCTCACTCACACACTTACTCACACTTACTCACTCATTTAGTCTGTCGCTCACTCACCTATCTACCCACTCAGTCAGTCAGCCACTCACTCATTCGCTTACTCACTCACTCACTCATTCACTCACTCACTCAGTCTCTCACTCACTCACTCACTCACTCATTTACTCACTCAGTCGCTCACTCACCTATCTACTCAACTTACTTATTTACATTCACTTACTCACTCAGTCACTCACTCACTCTCTCAATCACTCATTCACACACTCACTCAGTCTCTCACTCATTCACTCACTTAGTCCCTCACTCCACTCACTCATTCACTCACTCACTCACTCACTCACTCACTCACTCACTCAGAAATCAACACTGATGATTTAATACACTCTGTGATCAACAAGAAGATGAATGTAATTTATTACTTAATTCATTACCCCCGCCCTTGTCATTCGAACGACCTTTGACAACATTTTTTCTCCACCTATTCAAATACAAATTTCCCCAAGCTGTTACACTCAGAAAAACTGTTTTATCTCTGATGTGGACATAGACATCTCGATTTTCTCCACACAGAAGTTTTTAGGAGAAAAGACGTTTATGAAAGTACATCAACAATGTCAATAAAATTTTAATCAAAGCAACATGGTCTAGTAAGGACAAAATGGCACGAGGAAAATGAACGTTCCAGGTTTCCCAGCAGTTCACATGGGAAGTTATTAAGTTGTTATACATTCAGAAAGATCACGAGTGAATGATGCTGTTGTTGTTCTTGTTGTTGTTGTTATCGTGGTTGTCGCTGTTGTTGCTTATTTCATTATTGTTATAGTTTGTTTTTTTTTTTTCTAATTGTATTGATGTTGCTCTTGTTATTCCCTCATCATTTGTGTGATCGCTGGCTGGTATTGTTTTTTTTTTTTTTTTACTCTCACTGTCTTTTCTTCTTCTTCTTCTTCTTCTTCTTCTTCTTCTTCTTCTTCTTCTTCTTCTTCTCTGGCTCCTCCTTACTTTGTGATCACTCCCTACTTTGCCTGTGATTTGCTTCTGTTTTGTCGTTATTATCGGTGATGTTCTTGCTGTTGTCATTCTCCTTGTTCATCTTCATCATCATCGTCATTTTATAAAATAGAAAAAGACTGTCCAACCGGCAACTAACTAAACAATTAAAAAAAAAAAAAGCAAATAACATATATTAACAACTTCGTCTTGATGTTAAAAGAGAATGCCAAATTTTCAAGTCAAATTGACTCTTCTTCAGGGCAGCAAAGTAAACATATAAACATAGTTCATCATCATCATCATTTTCTTCTTTTATTGTCTTTTCATTAGCCTCTCTTGTTCCTCCTCTTGGGTTTCTTCTCCTTCGTATTGCCGTAGTCCACTCTGCCAGTCTATCATTGCTTCTCTCTACCTGGTTATCTGTCTGTCTGTCTCTGTGTCTTTCATAGGTTTCAGTACTCGTTTATTTCTTCATATTCTATCAGCTGGGTACGGAACGCACAGAAGTCGCCAGTTTCGTTCAATCTCCTTCATAGCCATCCCCTGTTCATAACCAGGTCACAGCACCTCCATGCCTGACCATAACCATCCCTCGGTATGTTTGTCCTAGTTATGCCAGCGTTTTGAGGCCAGACCTGACAGATCCACAAACGACCTGACAGCGTCGTTATTGTTACACCTCTTACACCCAGGTTATGGTAAGCGCTTATCACCTACACGATATCATGTTTACTCCACACAGTTCAACGCTGTATTGTTGGGTTCTGCTTGATATTCAGAGTTTGAGAAATAATGTGACGCATAGTTCTGATCCATCCTAGCCATAACTTCTAACAAACTGTATTCCTTGGTCTGGCAGCTGAAAAACTCTGCGAACGTACCCCGCCCTATCATTTGTTCAGTTCGAACTTTGCATTTGCTAAATTGTTGTGTTCAAATCTGAACTACTGTAGCATGTTCACATTGTACATTACTTTATAAACCAAAGGCTTGCACACATTATCTACTTCTAGGTTCAGTCTTGGCTATGTGCGGTCAGACACTATTTGCAGTCGGGACTTGACAAAAAGTTATGCTAAACTTGTGCCCTTACAGTATTTCATTCTGCATTATATCCTTTGATTAACCTTTCAACTCGTAGACGTATCCAGTCTGGCTAAACGCAATACAGCCGTAATCGTGGAATACATCGTTAAATTCCTACACCAACGAACATTAGCTGTACCGAATAGTCAGATCCTTTCACAATATAAGACCATATCTCACAGAAACTAATGTGCTTGACGAAACACACGAAAGCACAGTTTTTTCCCCACCTGATTGTGATATCTTTCCGCTGTATGAAAAGACAACTGATTGCATCATTTATTTCATGTTTTGAAAATTGCATCTTGTTCAGAATTTTAAAAAAAAAGACGACAAAATCAGATTGCGTTTTCCTGGAAACAAAGGTATTCAGGACAAACTGTGATCTGTTCTCAGTGCATCATAACTGTTCCCAATGGTCAAAGCTGTCCATATTACGAAGATACATTCTTTCTGTAGGGACGGTGGTGGTGGTGGTTGGGGGGGGGGGGGTATATTTTGTCTACCGAATACGTTTTAACCCTGGACATGTGAAAAGAAACTACCAAAATTGTCAGGATATCTACAATGGCATCATTGTTCGTCTATAAATAATGGCATTTTCTACCTGAAGGTGATATAATGTACTACCGCGTTATAACATTACAACTGTCAACGTTTATGCTTTTAGGAAAGGGATGATACGCTACCTGGTGAAATTGATCTGATGTCAGTTTTTTTGTTTTTTTTTAAGTCTAAGAGTTTTTAGTGCCTGTAGATTAGGAAATGTGGTTTTAAAAAAAATATTTAACTCCAGTTATTCAGTACTAAGATACATATTGACAGTCCGAGTAACTCCCGAGATCACACGACCAATCTGATTCTCTCAAGGGAACCCTTACAAATGTCGGGTTCATTTCATTAAAATTTGATCGTGGAACACTGTTTTGGACAGAAAATCCAATGCAAAATCTAATGAGCCAGCCTTAGCATATAAGGCTCTCCATATTTCTATGATTAATACAAACAATAGCTTTCCGAGAATTATTAAAAAAAAAAAAAAAGAGCCAGAAGTGTCAAATTGCCGTCCTGACCAAAGACTGTTACTTGCATGAACCGCCTACCCTATAGCTTTCAGGTAGGAAGAACGCGTCTTCTTTTTGCTTTAAGTCCTAAACTATTAATAGTTCTTGAACATGACAACTCGTTATAGAGAGCCTATACTCCGGCAGTTTTAACAATAGACAATGTTAGTTGAAAACAGTGGAGTGTTAGGATTACTTTGATGACATTAGTATTCATATATTAGAAGATAACGATTTGTGCTTTAACCCTTGTGAGCCCAAACTGCTAATTTAATTAGCTGCTCTGGGTGTTTTGAGAGACAAAGCGATAAGATAATCTTTATTTGACCTCCCAATGAAATTCAATTCACAGATACTAAATTATGTAAGACACATTCACATCACAGTGAGGCAGAAATACCACTCATAACATTAGAATGAACACTGCGTATCATTTATGGCAGAAATAAATGTCGTTAACCCTCGAAGTGTCAGCGGGCCCTTAGGCCAAAGAAAACACACCATCATACTTAAGGTTCAATTTCATGTTCAAGATGGCAAATGGTGTGATGATAAAGAACTCATCCGACGTTACCTTAGAGCCTAAAAATGTCACTTCTTTGGATACAGATAAATGTGGCTAAAGAAAGTATTTCAATCTGACAATATTTGTGCTGAAATTTTGAGGGTTAACGCTCAGTTTGCAGTTTGGGAGGAAATTTAAGTACAAAGGGTCATGAGCGACTCTTTGAATCTGATCGACCTTTAACACTTCTAGTTAAGGTCAACTCTCATTGCTAGGGTTAAAATGTTCTGCTTTTGTTTTGCACATTGACAGTGACATTTATTTTAAACGGAGTTCTGTCAAAAGATACGTACAGCTGCGTGCCTTAAAGGTTAAAGATGCGATGATGGGTAAATGAATGGGAGAGTTGACATACGTGTGTGAATGGGTGCATGTGGGATGAGTGGTGAAGGTGTAATAATGAAAGTAGACTGTCAGACGAGTGATGAAACAGGTGAGGTTCACAGACGCTTAACTATAACAGTTACTATGCTTCTTCCTACTGATTTTCTTCTGCTGTGTTGAAATGTAGTCTAGTAAAACACACAGGATGTCCCCCCCCCCCCCTTTTAGTAGTTTCCTGTGACGATCATTCATCAACACACTTACTCTATTATCTATTCACTCATGCACTCACGCACTCACTCGCTCGCTCGCTCACCCACTCACCTAATTCACTCACTCATCCACTCACTCAGTCTCACTTATTCCTTCACTCCCAGTCACTCACTCACTCGCTTGCTCGCTCGCTCACTCACTCACCCACCCTAGTGCAATTACATTTTTACTCCTGGTCGAAGGTTAATAATTATCATACCGACTGTTAGTAATCACCTTAGTTGAACTGTTTCCAACAAAATGTTTATGTTTGATGTCAAACCCGACGGTATTCACCTTATTCCTTTGATATTGGAGTTAATAATTAATAAAAAAAAATAAAAATAAATAAATATGTTTCAGTTGTAATGGATGAGCTAGAGAGGGGGGTGGGGGTCTTTACGATCCAAATACAGGCTGAACCTCAAACCAAGCCGATAGTTAGTGACGGCTTGAAAGTATGTGGCTTGCTTTAAGCATAAAGTGCCATAGTGCCATTAGATAACCATTAAAGTGCCAGATCGTTGCACCTAATATTCTCTGAATTCCACTTTTTTCCCCCTCATTATTCCCTCAGTGTTGTACACTTCCAGACTATAGATAAACCAATAGGCGTATGGATCCACGATTGCAGATTTGACATTTGATACAGTAGACGCCTGTCCGCAATCGTGGGTTCGACATTTTGGGACAGTGCAAATGGACAGTTTGAGGGTTAAACAAGAACATTAGTGTCATTGTAGATTCTCTGATACCCCAGCTGTCTCTGCTGACACTTCAAGGGTTAAGTCGGTGTCACGGGCCTTGTGATTGAGTCATTGCTCCCGGTGTCAAAAGTTCGGGGTTCGAATCGTGAACGAGTCGGGACATTCTGTCCTTGGGATAGACAATTTACACACATTTGGTGACTCGATGAAACTGGGAACGCCACTAATGACAGTGAATGGCTGAATGTTGTTGTTAGATTGATAAGGATTTGAGCGTCTTACAGCTACCATTTATACTCTCTAGAAGACTGAATGTGTATGAAAGAATTTCCTTTGGATCTGTCGGGGTAGTGTTACATTGCAAAGGGCTTAGACTTAAGACGCATGTTGTACGGAAATTAGCGTTGTATAACTGCTGTGTACGTAGACCTCTATTAATATTGCTACTATTACTATTATTATTATGAAATGGGAGCTTTTCGCACACGTTTGAGAGAACAGGTGGAAATATATGAGATACTCAGGGTTTCAGTAAATTACGGGTCATAGGAGGCAAGGTTGTCTGAGTTGTCTGGTACAAACAAATAGTGTGTCACAGCTGTTCCTAGAGCTGCTGCCAATTTTTCTGTTTTGTTGGTTTTTAATTGATGAGGCCGCTGTTTGTGCCTGAGTATGGAAGTGATAGTACAAATGTGTATGAAATAACGTTATGTCTGTTTTACCTACCATGGTTTCGTCACAAATGGCGTGAAGTTACCCAAGATTTAAGAGTGTCCAGATCTAGAACAAATTAGCAGCACGCACAACTGATCTTCGATATCTCTAGTATTTTCGACGGCGAAAATGATCGTGCCATTATGATAGTTTGTATTTTCAGAATTTTGTGTCTGTGTCATCGCCGCTGGTGTTGCCGTTGTTGTTGTTGCTGGTGCTGCTGTTGTTGTTGTTGTTGTCGCTATTGTCTTATTAAATTTGTTGCGTCATTTTTCATTATTGTTGTTTTTGCTGTCGTTAGCCTTGTTGTTGTTGCTATTCCTATTGTAGTATATGACGCAAATATCTAACGGCAGGCCTGAATGTAAAAAGTAATAAGAAACGCGATTATTACCAGAATTTTAGAAGTCTGGATTCTTGTGCAGACAGCAGGAAGTTCGCCAGGTCTCATACATTTGACTCCACCCTCGGATTCTTAAACGCTTTTCGTTTTGCTCTGGCCGAGCAGACTAGACATCAAACCACCCCAACCAACCAACCAACCAAACAACCAATCAACCAACCAACCAACCAATCAATCAGTCAACCAACCAACCAGCTAACCAACCAAACAACCAATCTACCAACTAACCGCTCCACCAATCAGTATGCCTTCCATGATGCAGTTTCCTCGTTTATTTTGTTGTGACTCCATATTCATATTCAGCTTGAATTCTATCTGTTCTGATATTGTGTTTACAAGCTCTCTCCACCCTCCCAATGTTTGTAATCCGAGTATGTAACGTATACGCACAATGTGCTGCCACCAGCTTTACCTTACGTTAGCTGAGCCAGACTAGAGCTCATAGTAACGTGCCGCGCATTAATCATTGGCAAATGAGACCCCATTTATTATGTCCTCCACTATGAGGGCTGCACAATACTGCACACGGCATACAACGTTACTGCTCTGCTTGTCATTTTACGTTCTACTCTTACGCACCGGTTGGCACAGCGCTCTACAGCTCGCTCGACAGTTGATCCAAGTGCCATTCAGGTTTGTTCACCCCCATCGAAAATGGGGCAAAATAGGCTTAATTTATATGTTGACAAATCTTTCCTTGTCATTTTGACATATTGTGATGCGCACGCTCCTACACGCGCTAGTGTTGTGCACATTTGAACTGTCAAAATGTGTTTGTAAATTTTAGGAATAGAGGAGGCAGGAGAAAGAGAGAGAAAGAGAGAGGGGGAGAGAGAAAAGAGGAAAGTACAAAGAGGATTTACTTTTCACTAGGAGAATGTTTGAACGATAACATCCTGACACAATACTCACTGATATTGTCTCGTGTTCAGTGCAAGAGCTGGATGTTGATAGAAATGGAGCATAGTTGATGAAGTTGGTAACCGATTCAAATATTGTATAACACCTTATTATGAGGGATTTATTGTTATGACACTAATTACACTGTTACCAGACTTCAAAATGGCCAGTAAAAGTTTATTGTCATGTGACATCTGTAAGGGTTTATGTTAAACATTGTACTATGCGAGCTGGTCGGGGTTTCGTTTTTTGTATTTACAAATTGAAAAATTGATGGTTATGCCTGTATGTTTCAACATATTGCTCGCTAGCAAAGTCCCGATTACAGGTTTACTTAAGCCTGTAAGTAACTGTTTTGCACCAATATATAAGGTCTGCACAACCAGTGGATTTCACGCTCTGGTTACCTATCCCACGATTATGACTCTCTTGTAACTCACCAAGGCATGACGCCACAGCAGTAACCAATTTTGTTTTGCTATACTGTCATTTCACGATGATTCAGACCAGCTGTCTGGGTCTCTTGTTGCACAGGACGAGCTAACAATTACGGACATGTCTGTCAAAGGCCAATCTGGCCACAGTCTTTCATCATTTTCTAAACTGGAATTCTCTTCCAAACAGCCCACTACAGTGTCGTGACACGGTACTCCCAGTACGTCCCACACCGTGAACTGTCATTTTCTTATTTGGCGTCATCAGAGAGATGACAATCGAGCAGTTTTTGTCGACACTTTAAAGGTTAACAAACAAGCAAGCCACACAAGCGAACATATCAAGGACACAAACTGAGGAGTGAAAAATGTATTTTATCGTACTAAATCGGCTTTTTTTTTATGTTAAGTTTCCTGCTATATTTACAAGATCAGCCTGACGCTGCCTATTCCATGATTGTCTGACACAAGAAACTGAAATAGACTTTCAAAAAGGTCCATAATCTGAATCTCACCATATTCTCTGCCTAAAGCAAGAGGACGTTTGAGGATAGACTAGCATAGATAGCATAGCGAGATGGACGCTGACACTACATGGACAAATCTAGGATCTTTTTATGACTCCATGAATCAGGCCCTAAGCCTCGAGCGTGTGACAGGAAGGTCGGGCCATAAGTCCTGCGTCTCGTGCTGACCGGGAGGTAAACAAATAAATAAGGGGTAACCTGGCACTGGGGAGCTGACAGCTGTCGTCCATGGGCCCACCACCACATTTGACCTGTCTCATCGCTAGGCTACATGTCGTCTCTTTTCGCGGACAATTACTCCAGTAAGACACAATTTCTGTAGGTTTTTCTTATAGCTGGCTTTTGTCTGAACCTTGAACTGGGCTGTGCCCTCTGTGTTGTCTACATGGGTGATGATAATACTCTAGCCTATCATCTATTATTATTATTATTATTATTTTAATGTAGTCTTGGTTTCGTGAAGATGGTCCTGTTCAAATCTTTGCAAGGGATTGCCTACATCTAAATCATTTCTTTTAGGTAAATATCCGTAAAAGCGCTTTGTATTTGGTATTTTTGATAACCGCTTTCTCAGACAATTAGCCACTATTTCTAATCTGTAGGCCTTAAGTTTTGCTTTCAGCCACTGGTTGCGTTTCCCATCCTGGCGGGGGGGGGGGTGGGAGGAGGGGGGGGATTGTTACACTGCAGAACATCTCACTATCAACATACTATGTCTATCACACACTCACTAATTAACCACCGCTTTTCTGATCGTTCCTGGAAATTGGACAGGGGAGTCAATTGCCCTACAAGCTTTATGAGTAGTTGTTCTCTTTTGGATATTTACTTTATATAGGGCTAGTAATTGTTCAGTTCTTGCGCAAGACAGGGAATCCTTACAAATCCAGGCAGGCTGTTACTGATGTCGCATCCTTTGCTGGCTTAGAGGACGCTGCATCACTTCATAACATTTCACTATCAACATATTCGATCCATTAAGCAGGGGAAGTCTACTTTGTCAGATAAACTCCATTTCTTGTTAATTCCCCCAAAAAGAAACCCCGAGCAACATTGTTATAACCTTCAGTTTTGGGCGTCAGTTTTTTTTTTTTTTTTGTAGAATTTTTTCTTTTCTTAACCTTTCTGTATGTGTACTTCCTGTTTTGTAAGGAGCCCATATCATATTCAGTGGCGGATATCAGGTTTGTGGACAAGAATGCTCCTGACGCCATGGAGATAATCCACAGAAGCCACATGAGGATTTAGGTATGTAGGTCGAGCTGGGAGTGGCCTATTCTTGTCTTCTTGAGAGCATTTGCTAGGAGTGAGGGCAACATCCTCATTATTCACTGGTGGGTTTGGGGGTTTCCAACAAGTTAAAATTTAGATCAGAGTCGAATGTTAGTGTATGGAGTCTCAGTAACAATAGAAAGGGGAATGGCGATATTTTCGTGTGTATTGTGGTTGATTGGTTGGTGGGTGGGTTATTGGTTCATTTTTGGTTGCTACATGGTTGGTTGGTTGGTTGGTTGGTTGGTTGGTTGGTTGGTTGGTTGGTTGGTTTGCAGGAAAATATGTGTTAAGCTGATCTGACATGTAGACCTATTAATCTGGTTGTCGTGACATTTCATGTTTATGAAGTAGACCGATAGAATGTTGGCCAGTTCATTTTTATAAAGCTAAAGGTTACCAATACTATCAAAAGAGTCGCTTCCTCTCAAACACGAAGACAGTGGCATGGTTCCTGCAGTGAAGTCACCTGTGTATTGAATGCCCTGATTTGTAACTTCCTTCATTACTGTCCGATTACTATCTATAGTAAGTCAATGCTGAAGATTTTCCTCTATGTTATAGTCACAGTCGGGCTCTGAGACATCTGTAGCACGCCTGACCTTTATGAAATACGGCCGCCACCTTCACTACCATAAACAAAAAAGATTAACAGATAAATATATCTTGTGTGCTTATTTATAAAATATCTGCCAATCAGTAGGCCTACTAAACCAAAGACTAGTTAAAACAGATTATCGTATGCAAACCATGTGCTGTTTTTACTTGAAAGACAGTGTATATCTTTGTTATAAATCGAAGCTTGAACTTAATGCCGACTAACGTTTTCTGTAAACTGACTGTTCGATTACATTCACGATCTTTTTTTCTTAGTCATACTGTATCTTATTGGTCCAGACAGCCAAGTAAGACTATCTATAATTTGATCTCCCTAGCTGCCTTTGATCGGAAAATAGTTGCATTTTTTTATTTACTTGTTTGTTTGTTTTTTATTGTTGTTTGTTTTGAAATATCAGCTCAGTGTTGTTTTCAGATAGCATTGGACCTTTTGAGTAAATAATCAAACTGGTGTTTGTGTGTGCGCGTGCGTTTTCTGTTTGTTTGTTTTCTTCTTTTTTCTGATTTTTTTGTTTACGCGATGGTGTTTTGAGGAATTATTTTCCTATTAATATGACAAACCCTCCATTGAGCCTCCAGAATCATCCAAGTGAATAATTTTTAAAATTATTTCCAACTTCCTAGTAGCAGTCGCTGCTTGGACAAGTTAAGAGCAATCACTATGGCTGTTTGTAGCATTGTGTATGTATCTCCAGGAGCTTGCACAGTACATACTATATAGTGTACGCTCCTTGATATATCTACACAGTGAGGCGTCTCTGTGCATGGGATAGGTATGATAAACCAGTGGTCCCCCAACTTTTTTTTTCTCCGCGGACCGTTCAACGTTTGACAATTTTACCGCGACCCGGGAGGAGGGGGTGTGGGGCGTAGATAGTGCTTAGTGAGCGCGTTCGTACGTGTATCTGTACGTGTGTTAAAATATTTCATATCTTGACTGAAAGTAGATTCGCGTGACAAGTAGCTTAATAGTAAAAGGAAAAAACAAAGCATTAGACTCAGATAGTAAATAAAATGGAAATACTTAAATATTTCTTGTGGGCCCGGTACCAGTTGATCCGTGGGCAGGTACTGTCCGCGGCCTGGGGGTTGGGGACCACTGTGGTAAACCATCCGAGCTGAAGTGTGCTGTGATGTGCCATAAATTTACAGGCGTGGTTGACATTTAACCTCCCGTCAGCTTTAATCTCAGTACAGAGAGATCCACACTGTCGCGAGTCCTCTCTTCTGCACTATGCAGTTACGGCTTTATTTATGTACTCGTGATTTAACATAAAGATGGAGTCGTTGTTGGTAATGAAAATAATGTTTTAGAAAAATCTGAAATCGAAATCTTCGATACCTTCGATTTGGTCCATGGTAGCAATGGGAGATCGTTTGGCAGATTATCTGCCCATTCCTAAAGAGGGCCTTGTGTTAGGGGAGATCATTTTGACCAGACTTTTACTTCCCTTTGCCAGACAAAAGAGGTGTTGAGCGAACAGTGTAAAGAGGAAAAAAATCCTCTTACTGCTAGCCATTCGAAAGACTGATCGCCAAAAAATTTGGTAAAATTATAACAATAGAAGAATAGAAAACATTTCTTTAGATTATATATATATATTTTTTGAATTAATTTATTTATTTATTATTATTATTATTTTTTTTTTAATTTTTCATGGTGTATTTTTCTAGTAAAGAGCGCAAGCATGATCCCCCCCCCCCCACCCCCCTTTTACGCTGCTTGTTAATTCCCTCTATTGTCTGGTAAAGGGAAGTAATAGGACTGAGCACAACGATCTCCTGTTATAGAGAACAAAGTAGTCGTTAGTCGAGCTTTGTCAGGGGAAACGTAAGACTGAGTTTGTTTATTAGAAAGGAAAGGAGTTCGTGTGTGTGGAGATGCAAGATGGACGTAGGAGTACCACCTTGTGTTGATGTCAGTTTTAAAGCAATAGGATAATATATTACTACTAGATTTTTCTGCTCTATAAAACAATGAAAGAATTACGCTGTTCAATTCAGAACAGATAAATAAAAAGAATGCATTTTGAGAGATTGTTCTCTGGCCTTGATGCATGGAAATGATATTCGGTCTTCCACATAGAACGTTACAATAGGACAGTTAGAGTAGTTAGGTGATTGGCAGTTTCGTTATTCTTTTGTGGATGGGTGAGTGAATGGATGGATGGATGGACGAATGAATGAATGAATGGTTGATGGATGAATGGATGGATGGGTCGATAAATAAACGAACAGATGGACAAACAGAAGAAGGAATTGACGGGACTGAGCTCTGTTTCGAAAGTTAAGATCACTAAGATATTGGTGGGTGAAACATTTAAAGTTCAGAGATGGGCTACCAAATCTAAAGAAATGGGGCGTAACGTTCTAGTGACAGTAAAAGATAAAAGCCTTGCCTGTGCCCAGGGTGATGACTTGTGTTTTTCGTAAGTCTTTTTATGTCACTGATAAACCCGACACTCGTGATGTGCGTTGTTTACTCCGCGGAATCACCTGATATATCTAACTGGTTTGTGTTTACGTTATGCCAGAGGCTTATCTTCACTATGTCCAGTTACATGGTGCTCATTCTCTTTCTTCTTGATCTCTCATTCATTCATTCATTCATTCATTCATTTATTCATTCATTTTCCCGCTCTTTCGCTTATACCTATCACTTGTAGTATCCCTATGTCCATCTACCCACCCATTTGTCTCTCCGTCCATCTGTCCATATGCCCCTCTGCCTGTCAGCCAGTCCTATCTATCTATCTATCTATCTATCTATCTATCTATCTATCTATCTATCTATCTATCTATCTATCTATCTAT